>MU273742.1:0-38086 GCA_022160365.1 Vararia minispora EC-137
AAATCATCCGCGTAGCGGAGCGCATCCCCATTCTGAAGGAGTAAGAAGGCCGTGATTGTGCCTGTGGTCTGAAGAGCAAAAGTTCTGAAACAACATTGCCAGGGACATAAATATGACTCGGACAAGATGGATCTATATAGTAGATGCTCTGGGATCGGGAAGGAGCCTGCATCGGGTACATCCACTTTGGTGAGGTAAGTATTGGCGTGGTGTATCGGACTCCTATACACTCACGATACTGTCCGGGTAGGAGACCATATCGGAGTGGATCAGGTGCGTATCGGACTCGCCTATCCGCGTCCGATACTACATGGATCGGCCACGTATAGACGATTCTTACACAAGTGTTTTAACGCAGTGATTCATCTCCGTTGCTTAACTTTGTTGCAAGTGCCATGGACCCTGTTGTGTGCCAATAATCTAGGACATAGAAGGCAGGTGAGATGAGGGTCCAGACAGGAGGAAAGACGAGAAGGGTGCAAGGCCAGACGCAGTAGAGGTGGTGGAAGGAAGATGACCTGGCATTCTCTGCGCATATGCCTTTAATAAGTTGAGAGCATCACATGATCATTCTCGCGTGCACTGGAACTATGCGCTTAGAGCTCGAATCCTGATACAAGTCAGTTTACAAGCAGAGATCTTTATATATTATTGGCTGGAAGGGCTAGTATGGCTGCATAGCTGAGCGGTCATGTGGAGCTATGCTGAACTTTTGCACTTGTCTCGAGACTCACAGTTCGAAACCCACGATGGCAGGTAAGAAAATTTCACTATCACCAGGCCCGGCCTCCATTATAAAGTATGAATGTCAAGCATGCCTTTGTACAAAAACTAGAGGCGCAGAAAAAAATAAATTTATGGAGGACTCGGAGTTGAACCCAAGCTCTAAGTAAAAACGGCAGTGTCTTCACCAACTGAGCCATTTGGCCATAATAGACAAGGCGAACAAGTATTATCTGAATGCGCCTGCCAGTGAACCACCATCTTCACCACAAGTCTTACAACTGGACCTATGGCAGGAACAACCAGGGCCCTGTACTGGGCGCTTTTTGGAGTAACCTTCCCATGAAGCAATATATACAGTTGCTCCCACGCATTGCGACCCACCAGGATCAACGGATGTCGGACAAATCCCAGGCCGTAACTAAGACGGAAATGGGAAGCAGAGCGCCCGGCCGTATTCCGAACAGCCGCCGTCTGGCCCCGGTACAATAACAGCTCTGGTCTCCATGTGGCTACCACGCCTGGATACCAGCTGGCGAGCAGCTGATTTCGAGAGCAGGGCAGTCCTAGAGCCCATCGCTCTCTTTGGCGGGAAGCCATATCAATGGGAGGCTTATTCTTGCTGATCAATACCATGATACCAGTTTCCCCTCCAGGCTCAAATAACATGGCAGCATGCTTAAACTAGCTGTCATTATGCCTTGCTACAGGCTGTATTATCCTGCCATTAAACATCGTGTAGCTGTACGGTAGCCATCTGAGCTACTGTGTGTCACGCACACACGAGACCCAGGCTGAGTCCGGCCGCGACTCGTTTTGCGGTGTACACTGTTTGCTATTAGCTAGCCTATATGTACACATGCCCACATACCCGAGTGGCTTGCCATTGCCCGTGTCTGTCCTGGCCAACACCACGCCACCCCAACCTCGAAGCTCAGTGTGTGCTCCAGCAGCAAGACAACACCAAGCTCCGATGGGCGACGCGATCCTTCCTGTTTTGGTCGTTCATCGTGCGCGTCGGGAATGCGCCAGGGAGCCTGTATCTGGCAGCCAACACCAAATTACTGTCAAAAGAGGTCACCAATCAGTCTGCAGTGGAAGTTTAGGGTTGACCTGCACCTGCAAATCACCCGGTGATGCACCGGAGGTGCCGTGTATGTGTAAGACACGAGTGGGAAAGCCCTACAGCGCTAGTTCAGGATGATGTGGCAATGACACGGGCAAGCATACCTGTCGTGGTAGGCAAAACAAGGATTCGTGAATTCGAACGCGGGCGGGCGCAAACGGTGCCCATGCAGCAACGGTATAGATAAATACTAGTCAGCGAATGGGTCACCTAGTCATCATCCCTACGCAAGAGCACGCCTCGCATGCCTTCTGCTGTCAAAGCCGCGGCGGGTTGAATCCGTCCGAGGCCGAGAACGGACGCGTATTTATAGTGGCCCTCACGCCCCCGCTGTCACTTCGATCCCTGTGTAGGATTGTAATGGGCCTCAGCGTGCCAATGCATATGTCATGTCATGACTTATTATAAAAAGAAGAGGCCGGGAACGAACGCGCGCGAAACCCCGTCCCCGCGGCACGCGCGATGCCCGATGGAATCCTTCCACCGCGACGGATTCCTTACAATCATTAGCTCTTCCCATGACCCAGAGCTTCGCAATTTCCTCCTCGGTTTGAAACTCACCTTGGCCATGGAACTCTGGCTGAGGAAGCAACGAAGCCGTTGCTGCACCACCGAAGAAAATACTATGAAGCAAACAACAGTGTTCTAGCGTCAAACCAAAAGACGAACGGCGAGACTCACCCGAATGCAACTCCCCAAAGCTCGTCGTCCGAGCTGCCAGCTCGAGCTCTGCATTCAATAGCCGGCGCATCCGTATTTCCCAAAGATTTTGTCAAGAAGAATGTCCAGCAGCGGCCTTTGTAGCTTGCTTGTGTCAAGCTGTTATCATTTGCTGCGCGAGCTCGCTCGGACATTCTCGCCAAGGCATTCCTTTCCTATCGGCATCGGCCCCATTTACCTCGGTTATGAAATGCCATGGCTGTAGTTGGCTCGTCACAATCTATGTTCATGTACCGCTCGGACTGGCCAACCGCTCGTCACGGCAGCGCTGCGACGAACGGAGCTGATGGCTTTATCGTCGGACGCATTGCGGTCGTGTGAGGCCTGCTGGCGAGAGACGATTGGCTGGCCTTGGCATCAACGGGGTCAGTCTAGAGCAAGCTTAGATGCTTGGTTGCCATATCGTCAGGGAGCTGGACGACATCAGCGGAGACATTTGAGAAGTTGAAGTCGCGCAGCACGACCCGTCGGATGCAACGCTTTCCAGTGACTACCACACGGGTTTCCACTCTACTTTGCCGCGCGGTGATGGGGAATGGTCGATGGGGGGCCAGTGATGCTCTTGGCTTTATAGGTCATACTGCCAAGCATCCGTTATTAGGTATACATCGGCTGTACGCACGGGCTGCGATACTCCGCGTCCAGCAGTCGTCCTGTCGAACTCGGCGCTCTGATCCCCGCAACACCGAGCCACGCCCCGAATCGCGCATTTTTTCCGACTCAGCTGAACCGACCCGCTGAACCGCAGGGCCAAGCTGATGCCGGCGATTACTTAACATTAAGTCGTAGTAACCGTGCAACACGTCGCGCCCCAGGATCAGATAATAGGATCACGCCAAGCTTATTCCAAATCCGAACGGAAGCAGCGCGTCCTCGACAAATACTCGTTCGCGGGTGTCTGGGCGACTTGCAACAGTATGGACTATCGCTCTGCGCATTCCGCCACCTACGTATTTGTTCAATGTTGCACTCTGGGAACACTTGGCGCCCAGCCATTGTAGGTGGAGCTGGGAATCTTGCCTGAAAGCCATTAGTTGCTGCGGACGTACCGTTCGATGCCATCCCCAGACACCTCAGTACCTGCTACCGATGTAGTACAAGACAGAAAAGTACAGTCCCTCCCCCATACTTGTGCGCTTTCGATGCTCCAACTTTGAAAGGCGATGCGCAGATCGGAAGATTGGAGCGCATCACTGATCCGTCTCTGCACACCCGGCCGTGCAGCATTTCTAGCCGGTGTTCATAGCAGGAAGCTATATTTGTATTTTTTGATGCTAGCGTGACATGATGCTGGTGTCGTCACGCACCCTCCTTCCTCACGTCCACGCGCTCATGTGCCCAATTAATATTGTTCCCTCCGCACGCGAATGTACTACTGCACGCCCACCGCCTCGCCCTTGCCAGTACGGCTCGTGCATTATACCCTCTCTCCCGCCCGTGATCCTCTCGCACCAGCCGAAACTTGCTCCTAACCCGGCCGGACGTACCTGACGCAGCCCTGCTCTAGGCACGTCCCGTATGTATTTTTATCAGCCGGCGTAGTTCTATTTTCGAACGAGGGCTACAGCTAGAGTGGCTTACGGCGAATCGGGGTATGCAGCCTCCCTGTGCACGACGATCGGCGTTCGGACCGAGGGTGCGACGGACTCGAACGCTCCGAGCGTGTCGTGTGCGGGCAGGCCTTGTCCTCGCGGCAAACATGATGATGACCTCTGGGATGGATCTGGCTTCACATGGAGCGTGCAGGTCAACAACTGGGTGTCTGATTGGTTCAGCATCGTATACTACCGTCGGACCCTAGCCATCTCGCGCAGCGCGTCGGTCGTGTGCACAATCTTCTTTCGTCCATCAACACGATATGTTCCCGACGTCGGCTGCACTCCGAAAGCCATTGTTGCCATTGCTTCTTCAGATTAGCGCGTGCCCGCCCACGCATACAGCTCCTGCACGTATCATCAAGCAACCCGGCGGCGCTGGCGAATCAGATAGATCCCAACATCACGGAGGCGTTCGTGTTTGAGTCCCGTGCCAGTGGCGTACCCTGGCGGCCCTCGCCCGCTGCATTTGGCATGTTCTGTGGCCCGTGGTCGGGAATGGGATGACCATGGATCGGATAGAATGGTGCAGACGGTTAGGCTCGCGATAGGGGCGCCGGGCAAGGACAGCAATACCCATGCCCTGGGCTGGAGGACAGATGTGTCCCCATGCTCATATTCACACACACGTCTGCCTCAGGCTCCGACATCGAACTTGGGCGACAGCGCGTCGCACACGACCAATCGCGCCGCCGGCCAGCATCACAGACCCTCAGTATATCACACTCCGCGGCGACCGCACGCCCCGTACAGACATCAAGTGAGGGTCTTTTGCCCAGGGCTCGCGGCAGCCACACGCCGCGGCGCAGTTCGCGTCAGCCTGAGCGCCACAGCTGCAACAAGACAGTACGGTGCTCGCTGCGTCAGACAGCGCGCAGGCGCATGTGCAGCGCGCGTCAGCCAGGCACCGGCACGCGCGGCATGTCGCGTGCGCCGACGCGCGAATTTCGCTGCTCGGCGCGCACGCTCGGCGTCGGCGTCGTGCAACTCCGGCGGCCAGCACCCCGCTCGTCCGCCCGATGCCGCCGAAAAGCCCACCCATCGAGTCGCCCCGATGCCGTGTGCCGCGATATCGGCGTCCTCGGCTCTCTGTGAGTGCTGCCGTCGGCAGGTTCGATAGAGATGAGCGTGGGGGCTTTCTTCGCTGAGGCTCTCTTTACCGAGGGCCCTTTCACTCGAAGCTCGGGCGTGGGCTCCGACGCACGTACGATGCCGGTCTGCATCGACGGTGCCAACTCGCTCGCTCTGCCTCCGTGCGCGACACAACATAATGCAGCGGACATAATGGAATGCCTCCGGTCGAGCGCTGTCTCTCCGGATGTTCGAGACATCGTCTGCCGGCTCCGGCGTCGCAGCTTGCCGCTGGCTCAGGGCCACACCGCGCCGAACTGCTGCTGCACACCGGCACCGCTTCGCAGATCCGAGGTCTCTCATCGTTCCGCGTCTCGTATAGTGCTTGTGCTCTAGCGCGTTACTGCGTTACACGTCGCACTTCTGCGCTACCGCCCCGCTCGACCGGACGTCTGCGCTGCAGAGCATCGGCCCGACGGCCGCGCCTGGCGGGTCCCGGACGGCAGACGCACTGTATTGCACTGTCGCAAGTGCGGACGCCACCGATGCACTCGACGGCGAATATTTCATAAGTGAATACCGTGGACGTCGTTCGGGGCGAACGCTGCTCGGCTCCGCCGGTGTACACGACCTGTCGGCGGCGCTGCGTGGGGCTCCGTAGGCGCCTGCGTGACTTACGTTGGGATGGAATTGCTGTGCTGGGATGGGATTGACAGGGTAGGAATATGGCGTGGCGCGACGGGACGGCGAATGATACGAGGGAGGCGGCTTCCCGTGACGCCGGGTGTGCGCGAGAGGCTGCGCCACCGGCACGTTGCGTCATCGAGGGAAACGAGGAATGAGGCTGCTGTACTATCGAGTCCCGTGGATCCCTTCTCGCCGTGCATGCCCGCCGTGGCGTCTCGCTGATTATGTACGCCCACGCGACGCTGCTCCTCGCGGGGCAAGACGTCTAGGACGGCGAGGGGCGGGATGACAACAGGAGATACATCGTCGTGGCGCGCCTGATCGCGGCGAGCTAATCTCCCCGCATTAATTGGCATTATGCTCGCGACCACGGCGCTCGAGCACTCGGCTTGCTTGCTTTGCGCGCCGATGGGCAAATACTTTGGGCGGGGAAACAGCTGTGCGTGCATGCTGCAGGGCAGGTTGGTCGATAACGGGCGGGGCCAAGGGGGAGACTCCGGGGTCGTAAGGAGGAGTGCGTCAGGCGCGCGTGCTCGGAGGTTCGGACGGGGCGCCGGAGGGGCCAGGGCACGGGCACGCGAGCGGAGTCGGACGGCGCGCGCAGCGATGTCCGCGCGTGCGCTGGGCGGCGTGCGTAACGAGACGATGGACGCGCACGGACGCAGGCGTGGCGGGCGGGTTGCCGGATTGGGAAGCGGAGGCGGGTCGTCAAGGCGAGCTCGCTGGCGGAGGCGTCGAGGGGCTTGGGCCGGGTGTGAGACGGGGGTTCGGGTGTGAGGCCGATGATCAGAGACACGATGGATTGGATTGGCTGTCTGGAAAGGGATGGATAGTACGCCAGGATGCAGAATACAACGGACGGAAAACGCAAAGGACATCTGTCGGGCTCGGAGGGAAGGGAACAGGGATGGACCGGGGACGGAGGACGTGCAGCGGCAGGCGGAGGAGCGACTGTGACGCGGGTGACGAGGCGCGAAAAGGATATTGGCGGATTTCCCGGGACGAGTTCGGGGCGTCGGATTTATTTGGCAGTGTTTTGGTCGCTTTCTGATATCGGCCGTCGACGGTCCTGGTTAAAAGACCCGCGACGCTCGCCGCCGACTGCCCTTCGTCCCTCCTCCCTCTCTGTCCTCTCCGTCCCGTCCCGTCCGTCAACTTCGATCCGTCGGCTGACGCCAAGTCGCTTCGGCGCTCTCACTCGCCCCCCCTTCCCCCCCTTCTACCTCTCTTCGCCTTCGTGCGACCACACTCTACCCAGACAAACTCGTCTTATCCGCCCCCGTCCACGCCATGTCTTCCGAGGAACCCAAGGTCGAAAAGGAGGCCGGCCCACCCGCCGACTCTACCCCGCCTCCTGAGGAGAAGAAGAAGCGCGAGTACAAGGAGTTTGGTCACGATGAGAATGACGGACCTACCCGTACGTTTGCCTTTGTCTCTTCCGTGTCTGTCGCTTACCCTCCCGCCCGCGTTCTAGATGCCCACGTCGACATGTCCCAGGTTCGTTTTCCTGTTTCCCGACTTTTCTGCGCGCGTCTGACTGTCCTCAGATCGAGCTTAAGGCAGAGGACCTTTACGACAAGGAGAAAGTCGATCTCGAGACCGTCGCGGTCGAGGACGTCTTCACTCTCCTGCAGTGCAACGACCAGGGTTTGTCTGACGAGGAGGCCCAGCGCCGCTACGAGATTTTCGGCCCCAACAAACTAGAGAGCGAGGAGCAAAACGCTTTTCTTCAGGTACCGCTCTCATTTTAACAACGATCACGTGCTCGTTTGATCTGACGCGACTCCTCAGTTCCTCTCGTTCATGTGGAACCCGCTTTCCTGGGTTATGGAGGCTGCTGCTATCGTCGCTATTGCGCTCTCCAACGGCAACGGACAACCCCCAGATTGGCAAGATTTCGTCGGTATCGTCGTCCTTCTCCTCGTCAACTCGTCCCTCGGTTTCTACGAGGAGCGGAGCGCCGGCAACGCCGTCAAGGCACTCATGGACTCGCTTGCGCCCAAGGCGAAGGTCAAGCGCAACGGCTCCTGGTCCGAGATTGAGTCGGCCAACCTCGTCCCCGGTGACATGATTTCGTTCAAGATTGGTGATATCGTTCCCGCCGACTGCCGTCTTACCGAGGCCATCAACGTCTCGATCGACCAGGCTGCTCTTACCGGCGAGTCGCTCCCCGTTGGCAAGAAGGAGGGTGATCAGTGCTTCTCGTACGTTCCTCTCTTATCGTCACGTGCTTTCTCTGGAATTCATTGCTATTTTTAGTGGCTCGACTTGCAAGCAGGGTGAGGCTGAGGGGGTTGTCATCGCTACTGGCCCCAACACGTTCTTCGGTCGTGCGGCATCGCTCGTTGGTCAAGATGACGACTCCACTGGCCATCTCCAGCGTATCCTCGCCCTGATCGGTTCTTTCTGTCTCGTCGTTATCGGTATTTTCGTCCTTGCCGAGATCCTCGTTCTCTACGCCGGCTTCCGCTGGTCGTACCGCCGCGGTCTTAACAACATTCTTGTCCTTCTGATCGGTGGTATTCCCATTGCCATGCCCACCGTGCTTTCCGTCACTCTCGCCGTCGGTGCTCAGCAGCTCGCGAAGCACAAGGCCATTGTGACGCGTATCACCGCCATTGAGGAGCTCGCGGGTGTCACTATCCTCTGCTCGGACAAGACCGGTACGCTTACGACCAACAAGCTTACGATCGATCGCTCGACTATCAAGACCTACGGCCCGTTCTCCGCTGATGACGTCATCCTCCTCGCCGCCTACGCCTCCCGTACTGAGAACCAGGACGCTATCGACGCCTCTGTCGTTGGCGCGCTTGGCGACACCTCCAAGGCTCGTGCTGGAATCAAGCTACTCGACTTCAAGCCCTTCAACCCCGTCGACAAGCGTACCGAGATCACTTACCGCGAGGAGGCTACCGGCAAGCTCAAGCGCGTCACCAAGGGTATGACCGGTATCATCATCGAGCTCTGCCGCCGCAACAAGACCGAGGAGGTTGAGGAGCGCCTTGAGACCGACGTTGAGGAGTTCGCCGCCCGTGGTCTCCGTGCTCTCGCTGTTGCGTTCGAGGAGGTTGAGGGTGACGACCCTGAGGCGGAAGGCAACGGCTTCGAGCTCATCGGTCTTCTTTCGATCTTCGACCCGCCCCGTGACGACACCAAGCAGACTATCGACGACGCCATGGCTCTCGGTGTGAAGGTCAAGATGGTTACCGGTGACCAGCTCGCTATCGCGAAGGAGACTGGTCGTCGTCTCGGCCTTGGCGACCACATGTACCCGGCTAAGGTTCTCAAGGAGGGCCCTCCGCCCGGCTCCAAGTACCGCTCGTTGGACGACATCATTATGGACGCCGATGGCTTTGCCGGGGTGTTCCCGGAGCACAAGTTCGAGATCGTCAAGCGTCTCCAGGGTCTCGGTCACCTTTGCGCTATGACCGGTGACGGTGCTAATGACGCTCCCGCACTCTCCCGCGCTAACGTCGGTATCGCCGTCGAGGGTGCCACCGACGCCGCCCGCGGTGCCGCCGACATTGTCCTTACGGAGCCTGGTCTTTCTACTATCGTCCACGCCATCCGCGGCTCGCGTGTCATCTTCCAGCGTATGCGCAACTACGCCATCTACGCGTGCGCCGTCACGATCCGTATTGTCGTCTGCTTCGCCGTCCTCGCCTTCTCGTACAAGTTCGAGTTCCCGTCGTTCATGGTCCTGATCATCGCCCTTCTCAACGACGGCACGATCCTCACCCTTTCCGTCGACCGCGTCCTTCCGTCAAATTCACCCGATTCATGGGACTTGGCTGAGATTTTCGCGTACGCCATTGCCTACGGTCTCTACCTCACGGTGTCGACGTGCGTAATTTGCTCTTCCGTTGGATTTGGTTCGTCGCTGACCTGGTTGTAGGATCATCCTCGTCGTCGTCATTCGGGAGACCAACTTCTTCCCCAATCGGTTTGGCGTCAGCCTCAGCGATGGTCCGGGCGCTCCCGTTAGGATCGACGACCCTCAGCTGCACATGATCATCTACCTCCAGGTAGCCATCATCTCGCAGGCGCTCATCTTCGTCACGCGTTCGCATGGCTTCTTCTTCATGGAGCGCCCCTCGTTCGCTCTCATGGGCGCGTTCTGTGTCGCTCAGCTCGTTTCGTCGATCATCGCCGCGTATGCCAACTGGGGCTTTACGTCCATCCAGGCTATCTCTGGTGGTTGGATCGGTATTGTCTGGGTCTGGGTACGTTTCGTACCGCGCTTGTCGTCCGTGCGCTGCTAACTTTGCCCCCGTTCAGGATATTGTCTGGTTCATCCCGCTCGACTGGATTAAGTTCGGGATGAAGCGGACGATCATCAGGTACCTCCGCGAGCGCCACGAGCGCCAGATGGCTGCAGAGATCGCCGCGGCGGCCGACGGTGTCCCGCTTACGCGCACCCAGTCGCGCGCCGCGTCGATCAACCAGTCGCTGTACTCGAACCGTACTTCCTTCATCCGCCGCACGGTGCGCCGCATCGGCTTCGGCCAGCGCGTACGCGTCAAGCCCGAGGAGCTCCAGCGCTTCTCGTCCATCTCGGCCGCGCAGACGGGCGCGACCCTCGCGCGCCACCCCTCGCGCCCGACGGCATAGGCTGCGGTCGTACGACCGCGGGACGGACACAACTAACCCTACCACCCTCCGTTGCGGCGTTCCGCGGTGTCGTCCGATCGTTTGCCTTTCTGCCGTTTCAATCTTCCCTATCTGCATACCCCGCCGCACTACCTATCACCCTCCCATCTACCCCCCCGCATCTTACCCCTTCGTCCTTTCGCCCTTCTCCGCACGCACGCACCATTGCACGACATTACGCGCACGCACGCACGGCGCTTGCCGTTTTTTCACGATCGACCGTCGGGTCACCCACTGCCTGGCCCCCCCTTTTTTCTTGCTCCTACTTCCCTCCTACTTCCCCTCTACCCTCTACCCTTTAACGCACCCTTTGTCTATTTTGCCGTCCCAAAGAGTAGTAGCATCAGTACCGGCATAATCCCCTTCTGGCTGTGGCTCGAGCAATAGATAGAAAGAAAATGAAGGCACGGCGTTGTCGGCTTCTGGTCGGGAGGTGTGAGCGTGATTCGGGTGCGATGTGATTGGTTGGGGATTAGGTATTGGGTTGTCTAGTGAAGTGTGAAATTCTAAAGGTAGATATCTTTGATGTTTGGGTGAGGGGAGGGATAATGATAGGGTGCAGAGAAGGATAGGGCATGGAGATGGTGAAATGCGCGGTGGGCATAGCTCACGGTTCGACCCGCGACGAGCACGAGCACTGGCACGAGAATCATAACGAGGCGTGCGTAGCTGGTGTGGTATCTGCCGCACTCAAGACAGCACCCTCTAACGCCGCGAGATTCTCACTTTTTTTGGAACTTAACTCTCCAGGCGTGGAAGGTCTGCAGTCGCTTCTGAGCGAGCGCCACCAGTGGGTAGACAGCACCATAAAGCAGCTGAGAAGTGCTATAGCTGAATGGTAAACCGACGATGAGTGTGTGGTGGACCGATGATCCTAGGGGAGGAGATGCAATTTACTATACGCGTTGGGCGTGAGGCTCGAAGTTCTGTCAGCCGCTGGGGCCGTCTTTTTCGATGGCCCAGCTCAGGTACCTCGGTATCCACTAAAACGAGCTCATTGGTGATTCAGTTGTACTGGTAGTGTGTGGAAAGAACGCATGCCCGGGCGTCGGCTGTTAGAGATCTGGGCACTTGCCGCGCGGTTGTACTGGTACTGAGCGCGTGCTGGAGAGGCGGAGCAGCGGGAGAAGTCGAGTGGTGGAAGTGGGGGACGAGTGGTGGAAGGGAAGGACGAGTGGCGGGAGAAGCGTCGGAGCGTGTCTGAGTCGTGTTAGGGTGGCGGGTTGGGAGATGCTGTTTCTGCCTCGGTTGAGATTTGGTTGGGGGACTGTCGGTTGCGACGAAGAGTACGGGTGGGCACACTGCCGGACCGTGCGGCGATCCGTGCGAAAACCTCATACTCGGATGTTCGGAACTTCGGGTAGATGCGGCTTTGTACACCGCGCGACACATTTCGCTGCCCTAGACTATCTTGCGTCGGACCGCCCCTACTCGTCCTACTGCTTTAAGAAAGGCTATCACCTGCTGCAGACGTTAAAAATATCCGCGGTCTGCGAAAGGCATGCCCTCCGCTTCTGCACCTTCTCGGGGGAGGAGGGGGAATGGGGACTTGGATCCGTTCCTGTGGATAAAGAGGACAGGAAGCATTGTCAGCGCCAACTGGTCTACGATGTGCTGCGACGGTCGATCCGTCGACGCGCGAGCTCGCATGTTGGGCTTTCGCAGTGAAGCGAAACGAGGACGTGATACGTTCATCGCGTCTTGCACAGATGACGGAACGCGTAGTCATCGCGTTCGCGCCGGGCTCGGCATGGATTCACCGCGCGCAAACCTTTCCGTTCTCGAAATGAGGCAGGGAAACACAGTGCAAAAACGCAGGCAAAAGCACGAAACGCATCCATTAATATTTGCGCAGGATTACAACCTCGTTACTAGTGGGAAGAATGCATTAGAGCGATGGAGTGTCAACGAAGCTGAACGAGAGGAACGCCTGGTTATACCGCGTGCCCTCTGGGAAGTTCGCCGCCTTGACGGCCACATTGATATCCTCAAGTTCCTGCGCCGTAAGCTTGAAGGTCAGCGCGGAAAGGTTTTCCCTGAGGTTCTGACCACGCTAGATGTTAGTCAACCGCTCTCCCCACGAATAGCATGTGTCGGCGTACCGAGATCCTGGTTGTGCCAGGGATGGGGATTATGTCCTCTCCTTGCGCGAGGACCCACGCGAGGCACACCGCGCTCGCTTCCACGCCATACTTGCTACCAATGGCCTTCATCTTGTCCGCGATGGCGTTAATCTTCGGGAAATTCTCCTTGGAGTATTTTGGGATGGTCAGACGGAAGTCACCCTCCTCGAAATCCTCTGGCCCGCTCTGTGAAGCGCATGGTGACGTCAGGGACCTCTTGGAAGAACCAAAGTGCATGCAGACGAGGGACGTACGTATTTGCCGGTGAGCATCCCGCGACCAAGTGGAGAGTACGCGACGACCGCGATGCCGAGTTCACGGCAGGTCTTCAGGATCCCAAGCTCTTCGCTCTCGATGTCGAGACAGAACGGCGAGTACTCGACCTGGTAGGCGCCGATTGGATGGACGGCATGCGCGCGGCGGATGTCGTTTGCAGACGCCTCAGACAGGCCGATATACTTGACCTTGCCTTCCCTAGTGCGCCGTGAGCAATACGCGCCGTTGTATCAACAGAAGGGCTTACTTTACGAGCTCGGCCATTGCGCCAACCGAGCGCTAACGCATGAGATGATCAGGACAACGCATGTCGAAGAGAAGATGAACATGTACCTCAATGGGAACAGTGAGATCAGGACTGAGCTCAGCGGTCAATACAGTCTCGCTGATTGGTATGAGGGAAAACGCACCGATGGAGGTAATACAGGTCGATGCTGTCGACGCCAAGTCGCTTCAAAGACCTCTCACACGCCGCCTTGATGTACTCAGGCTCGCCATTAATCATGTGGGTGGGGTTGCCGGTGAAGCCGCATTTGGTCGCGAGGAAGATCTCGTTGCGCTTCCCGCTCTTCTTGAACCTGAGACGCTCTGCGATTAGACATGGCCGGACAGCAGCACAAGCAATCCACACGGACCACTTTCCGAGAAGATCCTCGCTGTCGAGGTAAGCATCAGCAGAGTCCCAGTTCGTGCAGCCGGATTCGTATAGCGCGTCGAGGAACTACGACACAAGGGCGCGTGAGTGCGGCGCCACGGAGACAAGGGAGCCAGACGAACAGCGAGTCGTTCCTCGTCGGGCTTTGGCTTTCCGTAGAAGGCAGACAAGCCCATGGCACCGTAGCCGACGGCGGTGACGTCTGTAGTGCCAATCTTGTGAGTGGGAAGAGGAGACATGATAGTGGTAGTTGTTGAAAGCGGAATGGTTGGGAAGTCGAGTGAGGGAAATCAGCGAGCGAAGGCTGAGACCCTTTATATTGCAAAGCCTGTCATGTTTCACCCATACTGAGCGTGGAAGAGCGTTAGGGACAGGATGGCTCCTCACACCACTATCGACCCACCTGAGCCGGCTGTCAGAGATCCACAGACGGCGCATGCTCGCCAGTTCATTTTTTGATCAGGCTTCGCCACTGATTACAAATGAACTGAGCCACTTCTATTTGACTCGTCCAGCCCGTACATGGCCGCACGAGTTGGTGTAGAGGACGGTCAGGGCGGGAAGCGCAAGGCGTCAGATGCAGTCGGCCAAGAACTCGTGATAGTACATATTATCTTCATGAGATCAGGTGCCAACGCCCTTAGGCCTAAAGCTCTGCAATGTGAGCAAAGGTCGAATCAGCACGCTAACGCCCGTCTCTGAGTCTGAGCCCGCCTCGTCGCCGCCCATGGCTCGTACCTTGCGCCAAGTCTGAAATCGTCGCAAAGAAACGGATAGGACTGGCATAATAGCAACTTGTGCTCCACTATTGTTTCGACTGTCCAAGCTAGACGAGGGGACTTGCAAATCCACACGAGCGATGACGCTGAATGGGTGGGTTCTCTAGAGTCATGTCGCCACGATTCGCGCGGCGGACTCGGACAACCTGCGTGGACTCGGAAAAGCCGCGACACAGCTCAGGCTCGCTTACGTGCGTGCGATTTTCGTCTCGGCTTGCGTACAGTGGTCTGCGACCGTCTACCGTCTAAATAGGGGGTACATGTTACTGTCCATCACTAGTAACTAGTAGTCCACTCGACGGTATGCCTGTATGGAGATCACTCCCCATATGGGCATACCGCGGCACGCAGGTGAGCAAGGATGAGCGCGGCGGCCCCACGCAAATCGTCCCTTATTCTATGCTTACGTCAGTATTCCTAATATTTTCAAAAGCTTACATAGCGTATTGTACTTCATAAAGAAAGCGCCCCGCCTAAGAGTGCGTGGGCCTACCGTTAATCTATCGTATCCTTCATAGCGACTATGTTCAAATACGGAATTACGTCACCCAGGTACCGCGGTAATCGTCCACGTGAAAAGCCGCCTCACAAGTAGACTACTACACGTCCAGTCGTGGATGAGGAAACGAAACGCTAGTTTGACTCGGCGGCCCGAGGAAGTATCCCATCGTTCCGACGGGTAATGATGGCGAGGGTTCTCGCGAGATGGCTGGCGTCAATGGACGAGAAAGTGATTCTCCAAGCAATTTGTTGGAACCTGGACTCGGCGAGCGTTCCCTCCGGATCCGGGGAAACTTTAACCATGACGGCCGCCCCGGGCGCCAGTGTCGGGCTGCAGAGGCAAGCTCAGGCGGGAGCGCCGTTTTGCTTCAGGAACTCACCTTGGCTTGGGGGCGCATGCAGCGTGGAGGAGCTCGGACTTGGGCTCGGGCAGGGGCTCAGCCCCATTTTCACTTTCTTCTCTTCGTCAAGCATGGAGCGGTCCGAGTGTGAATACTCGGCATTGTGGGTGTAACTGAGGTCGAGTGAAGTATAGCGGCCAACTGGAGGGTACTTGAGCTGGACTGAGACGGGACGGCTGGTGTCTGGCCTGCTGCGTTTTCGGTCGCGCCAGCAGTGCCGGACCTGGACTAAGCTGTAAATGAGTAGAAACAGCGCAGCTATACCGCCGAAGATGCCGCCAACGATCTTGCCCGTGTTCGACGGCGGCTGCACGAGCGGGACCATCGCGCCGATCGTCGAGTTCAGGCAGGACAGCAAGATAAGGTCCGTCGCGGGCGGGAGTGGGGCCGCGGACGCGTTGACAGCCGGGTCGCCGGAGAAGAGCGCGGTGTTGTTGTAGCCGTTGAGCGTGAGGACCGCCGAGCTGCCACGGTAGTACTGTACCGCCTGCTCGGGGAGCGGAACCCTGGAGACTGACGTGTAAGGTGAGGGCAACAGCGATACGTTCGCGATGTCACCGCCACACGCGGGTCCTACTTGCGCAACGACGGCGCCTACGGTCGCGTCGTCGGCCATGAAGCGAAATGTTGAGGGCGTGGATGTGTTGCGGCTCGGGAACGCGACAACCGTGAGCACACCGCCCGGCCGCGCGGTGTTGTCCGGGCTGCCATACTCGCTCGAGGAAGAGATGTAGGGCGGGTAGTACGGGCTCGGGGGGACCCAGACGACGGGGTAGTAGTTGAACGGGAAGCCTCTGCCTGCGACACCGGCATTGTAGTATCCGGGGTAGCCGCTGCCGTAGTAGCTGTTGCGCGGACACGGTCAGGACGCAAGCCGAGCAGGAAGCGAACGAAGACGCGCACCTCGTTCCGTATATCTTTCCGCGCGTGCCGCCACCGGTCATGCGTCCCGCGAACGGCCCGCTTTTGATCGTTGTTATCTTATCCCCACCCTTGCCGCCCACCGTCGCCCTCGACCCCCCGCTTGTCAGCCCGGGGGTGTTCACCGTCGCACCTGCGCCGGCGATGAAGGTCGAACATGAGTATATGTGCGCACGTGGCATGAGATATACTCACGGCTCCCCGATCCGCCACTTTTCCCACCGCTGGAGCTTTTGCCTGACGACCCGCCTCGACCGCCGCCCCCGCTACCGCCGCCGCCGCCGCCCTTCGCATAGCAAGCATGCAATGACGAAAAAAATATCAGGTGGATGTATAGTTGCGGGGCGGAAGGGTGTGGCATGACGGAAGAAGGGAAGGGGGTACTGTGGGTTTCGAACCAGGCGCTATATATGCAAAACGTCCGATATCATAAACACCAGATGAGTATCACTGAACGAACCACGCCAGTGTAGGTGACCGCGGTGCGTCTGCCGGACTGGGCTTCCCCGTGGGTGTCAACGGTGCCTGGGATAGCTGTTGTCCTTCCGGGAGCTGTCGTTGTACTGGAGTGATTACTGGAGTGATGAGGAGCTAGACTCCGCGCCCCTACGCCAGCCGCGCCGAGGCACGTAGCCAGGAGGTCATCTAGTGTTGATATAGCTCGCAGAGCTGGAGTTCCATCTAGGGTTCTATAGCGGGATAGCCTGATAGGCTAACCTTGTCGAAATGGTCAGTTGTGCTGTTGTCGGAGAAATGAAGCCGGCGGAACACGAGTAGCGAATGACGCCCTCCATATGTACGGTGCGTCACCCGAAATTATAGACCGAGGTAAGCTTGTAGCGCTAATTCGATCCGCGGTGCAACATCCAGTTAGAGCCACTGCGACAGAATCATCAACGTACGCTGTCCAATAATGGAGAGCGTCTCGCATCCCACAGCACTCACGTCTACAGCTCCTTCAGCCTTCACCCGACACCCAAGCGAAGAGGGCTCACGCACCTCTTCGTCGTGCACCGACAATACGTCCTCCCTTAGGACCCTCGCCGGTGGTTCCTCCACCCATTCGATCCTCTCGCTTGCGCGGCGCGCCGGCCAGAGCCGATCCTTGCGGTGCCTATTATACGCAGCGAGACTGCGCGCAACGCTGCGAAGGCGGGTCAGCACTCGACTCGACGGACGCCCGGTACTAGCTCGCGCACCTCGCCTTCGGAACCAACGCGACGCGGGCTTGGCCGCGCCGCCAGAGTTCCACGCCGCTCCGCGCGAGTGCGCCGGGAGCGAGTGCGGTAGCGCCGCCGCCACACGAGAAGACTTGTAGTGGCAAGTGTGCGGCGAGGCGGGCGCGTGCAGGCGCATCGGCAGGGTGCGCGAAGGGCGGCGGGGACGGCGCCGGGCCGTCGAGGTGCGCGGCGAGGTGCGCGATGTCGTAGAGCGGCCTACGGGGCGTCAGCGGCGCACCGGGGAAGAAAGAGAGGAGGAAAGCGCACCGGCCGCTCATAGAGCGTAGAGTATCGCGGTCGTGTACGAGAGTGCCCGCGGCGGCCCAGTCGACTGCGCAAGCGATATCCGCGTCCTGGGTCCGGCGCTGGTGCAGGAGCTCGAGGAGGTCTGTTGCACAGTGAAAGACCGCGTCGACGAGGAGGACGTCGTCAATGCGGCCAAGTGTAGCTGCCACGGCTCCGGAGGAGAGAGGCAGGAGGGCGGGGTCGTGGTCGCGGGGAGTGGGGTCGGAGAGGATAGTGTGCGGGACGTGGAGAACGGTGAGGGCTTCGTCGACTGTGTTGGGATGGAAGGAAGGTAAACATCAGCCACATACCAAGATGCAGAGAAATGGGCAGGCGAAGAAGCACGGGGAGGGCACTCACGCAGATTCAAGAGCCCGTGTGTCCGCTCACCACCCCCAGCCTCATGTACGCTCACATACACATTCCCTGCACCGAGCACCTCGACGAGCACCGGCAACTCCTGCAAAAATGTCGGCAGAACCTCCTCCGCAGCGCCATCCGTAAGTACAGCCGCGACAAATACAGTCCTGTTTCCCGCCCGGCCCGTGAAGCGCGCGTGCTGCCAGTATCGCCAACCGCAGCGCGGGCGCGCGTGCGGCGCGTACGCGTACGCGTCGCGCTGGATCGCGGGTAGCACTGCGTGGCCTGTCGCGAGCGCGAGCGCGTAGACGAGCACGATGTAGGCTACCAACGCGAGGAACAGCGCGAATAGGGCGAGCGCGAGGCGGTGCGCGAGGCGGGAGACGTGCGGGGTGGAGAGCGCCCAGCGGTGGTGGCGGCGCCAGGGGCTCGCGAGCGGACGTGGCATCAAGGAGAAGGTGGGATGAGCCGGTCAGCGCATGAGGTACGGAAGGGGAGGGAGAGGAGGAGAAGGGGCTGTGGAGGTTTGCGGTATCCGAGGTGCACCACTTTGCGTGGTGCGCTTCCGCAGCAGCAGCTTATAATAAAGTCCGGCCGCGGTGATATGACGACATCAGCCGTGGCTGTATACCCCACAGACGACTAGCATTTTATTGGGTAAATCTTAGATGTGTGTACGATAGATAGAAACCAAATCGACACTGCGGGCATGACCGTGCGGAGGAGGGACCACGCAAGGTGGCTGGGGCTACGTGCTGGGATCGTGTGCCGGTTCTGTTGCTCATCTGCTCGATGCTCGCTTTTTGCCTCCGCTCCCAGACAAAGATTGCATGCTGCAACATTTAAACACAGGCTACCCAGCTAGTACTGTGCACGCCAAAGTGCACGCCGTGGACGGCGAGGCCATATATATGTGTCAATCGGAAGCACTGGAGCGACCCTAGCCCTGCACACCTGAGCTCTGTCCGAAAGTGCACTCGCGAGAATCCGTTCATCCGTCTGCACACCTCGCAGCATATCTAAGCACAGGGACCTTCTGTCCATTGGTTGAACATAAATATTGCACAGAACACGCAGTCCTTCCCCTCGCAGACACCCCGTGCCGCACGCGAGCGATGGTGCACCACACCGTCGAGTCTGTGGCCCGTCAGTCAAAACTCACAGCTCGTCATGAGCTGCGTGCATGCCATCCGCGTCCTCCATACCCTTCCGCTCGTCGTGCCCTTCTGACACTCCTTCCAGCACATGGAAGGTCTCTTGCACGCCCTGCTCTTCGGTCTCAACCTCGGCCTCGGCCGTTTTCCCCGCGGCCGCATTCGCGAGCTGCGCGACGTCGGCCGCAGCCGCGCTCGCGCGGATGCGGCCCTCATCGGCCAGGCGCCGCGCGAAGCGCGCAATTTCCGCGTCGTACGTCTCCCACTCTGGGATCTGGCGCGCCCGCGCAAGCTTTGGCTCTTTCTGTCGACAGCATGAGCTATGCGATGCGAGGGACGTGCGGTAGGAAGCACGTACTGTAAGCGGGTTCTGGCAAAGGTCGATCGTCTTCGCGCGATCGAATCTGTCTTTGCTGCACCATGTCTCGCACTTCATCACAGTCAGCTCGTTGAACACGCTGTCCAGTGCAAGCGACGCACCCAGAGCCAGTCTTCGTGCAAGGAATAGATAGGCACGTAAGCCTGCAGGTTGTTTGGCAGGTCTGTACGAAGATAATTAGCGATAGGCGAGGTGCGTGTATGTACGAAGCGTTACCTTGATCCAGGTTAGCGAGCGAATTGGGGTCGGCGGAGAGCTCGTGGTAGTGCGATCGGAGAATGTCCTACGCTCAGAAGTGTCAGCATTGTCAAGAATCGACAGGGGTCCTATGAGCTCACTCCTGCAGCGAACTGGGCAGATTATCAGTTTAGGCGGGATGATGGAAGCAGACGAGAACATACCTCGCGGAACCGGTTCAGGTCAATAACATATAGAGCACTGCAAGCTCATCAGCCGTGCATCCGAACGGCACGGACTCGCCCCCACGCACCTGATATGATACGGCCGTCCCTTCAGCGTTTGCTGCCAGTACCCGTGCTTCCAGAACCTGAAGCCCTCCATATCCGTGTTGTCGTCGCCCATGGGCGTGTACGCGTACGGCGCACCCTGGAGGTCCATTTCAACGAGCTCGTACAGGTCTGCACGCACGATCTGGTCCGCATCGACGAAAATGACACGGTCGAGGTCCATCGGGAAGAGCACGTCGAGGAACAAGATCTTGTACGCCCATATGATCCGCTGCTTCTCGCTCTGCTTGCGCAAGAACTTGGGCCATTTGTACGTCACGAGCTCGTACTCGAAGTTGTACTCCTTCGCGAAGTGCGGGATGAATTCCTGGGGAGAGAAGGGGGTTGGCGGTGCGACGCGACAGAATGCGTAAGGGACGAACGAGGAAAGAGGGTGAGAGGAAGTTCTCGATGAACCAGAACTTGACAGTATGATTCGTGTTGCGGAGCACACTCAGGATCATGATCGAGGCAAAGCGTTCATACAACATGCCCGAGGCGACGGTGAAGATATTGATGTCCGCGTGCCGTGAGGGCGGCTTCGCGACTTCCTTCTCCTTCTTTCCTCCAAAGAAAGATGAGATGCTGGGGAAACGTCGTGAGTGAAGGCCGGAGAGGGACGCGCATGGGCTTACTTGGACAGGATGCTGTCAACGAAGCCCTCCTCTTCCGCCTCTGTGGGAGCAAGCACGTCCGCGCGCTCCATCCCTGGCCGGCGGGTCAGTCGTGGGTACAGCGTTAGGCCCTCGAAACTTGTGACGGTAACCACATCGCCGCCCTCCTCCCCGACACCCAGGCTGTTCCACCCATCGTTCCCGACACTCTCGATCTCATATATCTCCCTCCCGCGCCCCTCGCGGATCTCGAGCGCGTACACGCCCGGCGCCGCTTTAAACTGTAGGTATCCAAGGTTTGCCATCACGAGCGTGTCCGCGATCGCACCACGCGCGCCCGCGACAAGCTGCAGCTGTACGCCACGCGGCGGGCGTACTGTCCGGCCCTCGAGTGCGTGTCCATCGACGATGATGTAGTCGAGCTCGTACTTGGCCTCGATGCCGGTAGCACGCTCCGCGCCCGAGAGGACGCCCAGTTGAATGTTATCGAGGTCGTACAGCGCCTCACGCGGGCGGACGAGCCAGGATGGGGGCTCGTCGAGACCCAGAGTATAGATAGGCTCCGTTGGCAAGTCGCCGAAGACGGAGAAAGGAACTATTTCCTCGCTAGAGATCGTGTGAGACTATATACATGGGCGGAATGATGGGTGCTCACCCAGCCTCATCATAGACGAGCGTAGGGAGGAGATTGTAGCGGTAGAATCGCTTCAGAGGCATCTGACAAGTCATGTCAGGAGGCAAGCTTAAGCATATATTACAATGATAACTATACCTCAGTGTAAGGAGCGGGGAGTAAGTGTACTTCGATGTGCACGTAGGGCAGATTCGAAGCCCACTATGCACAACATCAGGGAACGGCTGAGGAGAGTGGCAGACCGGTACCTCGAGCAGAGAGCTATACTTCTGAGCTTCTTCGCTCAGAGTGTCGAGGACGAGGCCAAAGCGAATGAGCGCTGTATCCTCGTCACCAAGTGTGAACTGGCTGTCATTGTGAACTGTCAGTGTCCAGGGTAGAGTACATCAGTAAGTGAGTATACGTGTGTTCGCCCTTCAACTTGCGATAACCGGTGTTCCGCGAAGAGAGTGGAGTATTGAACAAGCTGGCCTCAGAAGGGTCCGGAATACGAATGTCCGACACGATCGAGACCGCCGTCGAGACTAAATGAGAGAAGGTAGAGCTATACTTGAGCATGAGCTTGCGAATAGGATCACGAGGATTGAGACATACTCGTCAGACGAGGCCATCCCCGGGTGGACGACGTCCAGAGCATCAAGGGTTGGCTGTACGCGCTTGGTAAATTCGTACTTCTCGAGCGCATCCAAGTCCTCGGGCATGATTCTGGCAGGAGTGAGTGGCCCGACAAGCTGTTAACCGTAAGTGTGCCGAACAACAGCCTATATATACGGACAGCTTACCCGCCCGTTCACGAGCACGGCGATTTCTCCGGGCTCGAGACCTAGCCTCTGCGCGATGAGCTTGCTCTGCCGTACGTATGCCGCATAGACTTCTTGGTCAACTGCATCCGCGCTAACTCCACTCATAATTTCCTGCAGGGTTTCGCGTGATTTGAGGAGCTCCTGTTCAGGGTGCTCTTCGCCAGGGACATGCAGCTTGAGTGCGTGTAGAAGTTTCTCGGGTGATACATGTTGTATTGTCTCGCTAGTGATGAGGTGAGCTAGGACCTTCGAAACGGCTGTGTGCGGCTCGGATGCACCCTTAGAAATGGAAGGATTGTGGACGAAGGAGATACGAGAGCGTGGGGAGTACGTGGCCTGGTACACTCAGCATGAGCGCGCAGAGAGAAACACGGTACATACCAGGAATATCAGGGCATATTGCAAAGCAGCGAAGCCTCCCTCCTGATCGAAGTCACCGACCAAGTACATGGAGCACGGAACCCGCTTATTATCTTTGGACAAGTCAGCTACCGTCTTCTGATCCGTATCGAAGAGGGATATACCGGGATATACAAACATCCCTGGCGCTTCGAGGTTCGTCTTGTCGAACACCTCCGGGAGACTGAACATGGTAATGTCGATAGGATTGCCAGAAGGAATGACGTAATGGTTGCGTCGCTTGAAAGACGTGGGGAGGTCGTAGAAGTAGACGGAAGGGTCCTTCAAGGTGCTATCGTCCATGACACCACTGTATAGCTGTGCCCTCGGTTAGGTTTCTCGATGAGAAGCGGATGAAGGCTCTGCAGACCTGCTCTTGAACGTATTGAAGGAACTTGTTAATATCCGTCTGCAATATGCCGAGGAATGTCTGTCAAAGTCTCTGATCAGGGACAGGATTGTGCTGGGACAGGGGCCGTTCTCACATCACCGATGGGGTAATGACGCCCGTTGATAAAAGCGTGGCCAGCAGGAGAAGACATTCCATCGATGTCGAGCCTCTCAGCATACTCGCGAGCCTTCGAGATCATTGTGGACTCTTCTTCACTTTCAGTCTCCAGGACCTCGTCCCAGCTGAGCAGTGCCGCATCCTCCGTAGCTTTTCCGTACTCTGCCAGAGCCTCGAACACCGTGCGCGCATAACCCATATCAATCCGCGTCGTGAGGTCTGCCTCAGACCTGACTGCACTGAGAAGCTGACCACGTAATCAGCGCTCGAAATTCAAGAACGGATATTCCTGCAGGACAGACCTGCTTAAGGTAGCTCGCTGTCCCAATAAGGTCATATGTCTTCATGAGGTACGACACGATCTTCGCCATCTGGACAGACTCCTCGTTGTCTGCAAGAGGCACGACACCGAAGCGAATGGGTAGCGCTCGCTGAATAAGATTGTAAACAGTGCCAACAATGAAGTAGAGCGGGCGATTCGTGGATAGATCGAGGGCGAGGACCACATTGAGCAAGTTTAAGCGTACGCCAGGCGCGCTGCCGGGATAGGGAGGCTGCATGAGCTACGCATCTGAAATAAGTTCGGTCGGGCATTTACAACGTTAGATCACAACTCACAGCGTAGATCGAGTTTTGATAGCCAGCATAGCTATCAGAGCGGTTGAGAAGGATACGAAACCACCAGTGATTGACCGCACCGTTCGTCTTTCTCCAAATCATTCAACCAGATGATCAGATCTCCACCCTCTTCGCGATCACTTGCGTCGAAGATGCCCTCGAGAACGTCGCTTCTTGTGTACGGTGCGTCGATGGTCGAATGAGTCATCAGTTCGAAGGACGCATTCGGCAGCAAGCCAAGCTTCATGAGCGAAAGCATTACGTCTTCTTCTTTCCGGATGAGACGAAGGAGACTGCCAGACTATCAGAGTACATGCCAGGTACCAGCCTCGAAAACATACCTAAACGGGTTCATGCGATCCGGTGCGAGGGGCGCGCCATTTAACCACACTAATGTGTGCCCAGGCGGGATATACATGGAATTAAGCGATGCCTCGTTCGTAATATCGACGGAGGGGACGACGCGACGCGCAATAGAGGACGCGTATCGGGGAAAATCCTGCGAGAGCTGCTTGAGGGCGGCCAACGGGTTGTCCGACTCCATCACAAGTTGAGTCGCCTGAAGACCGATTTCTAGCGCAACCGTGTTAGATCATCGCCGGGGAGATATTATAGCTACTGCTTACTCGTGAGTTCGTCATCTGTTAGAGGATCTGTGAGCTTAATGCTCTCGTTGAGAATCTCATATCTCTCCAGAACGGTCAGGACACGGTCGACGTCGGGCGTGGCCACCTCTTCTGCCGACTTTTGGTCGTCAGAGCTTCCGTCCGAGGAAGCTGCGTCGCTTCAGTGCCACGCTTACACAAACGCGCAAGAATCCGGACCTTTATTATTTGCCAATCTATCGTCTATTACGAGATAATCCGTCTTCTTGAGATCAAGGGTCACGCCATAGCCGGAGAGAGGCGTGCGCGACTCCGTTTTGCTATCTGGAATGGGTCGGAAAACGTACTCGATCTCTCGCTTATCGGGACTAGAAAGGCTTCGCAAATACGTATGAAGCTCTCTGAAGTTCGAGGACGAAATCGAAGCAAACAAGATGGCGGTCCGTGGCGGCACCGGGGTGCTATAAGCAGGTGGGGGATATATATGATCGAAGGGCAAGATTCTGGGTCTCACAAATGAGGTCCTATGTTGATTAAATCTGAGAAGAAGCCAGCGGATGGTAGAGAATTACGCACGAGTTCTCTGCTGCTTCTTTGTCCCCAATCGTCTCGTGCGCAGTGAGTTCATACAACCTCTCGCTATCACAGACAACCTCCCCGTACCAGTACACCCAAGAGCCGCAGCTCTTCAGGTCTCTCGACGCGCCAATCTCCTCCGCAGTATCGTTGTAGTACTGGTAGAATGCTTCCAATTTAGGGCTGGCGGAGTGAAGCGCGAAGTCCATCCGCGCGGACTCTTGCGCCAATGGTTTCGTAAGCCATCCGAGGGAAATTGCGGTGTGAAACGCGAGCTGCTCCAACGCCTCGGGGGTTCTGGATGTTTCAGGTGGTAAAATCTCGGGATCGGTGAGGGCGTCGAGCAAGGGAAAGAACGCATCCGGTTCTTGTATGGCTATAGTCTCGCTGAAAGATGATAGAAGTTAACAGAATTTGTATAGGAGGGAAAAAGTGACGTACATTAACTCTAGGAGAGTTGATGGAGCTTTCCAAGAGGTTTGCATGGAGACCTTAACTGGCGAGGATGCAGACAGACATTCCGATACCAGCATAGATGCCGCGAGAACCGCAGAAAGCGCATGCACCATGGCGGCGGATGATGCCCAAGGTGAGTCTAGTATATTCCGCACGCACCTTTCTAGCGTGAAAAGAAGATGATAAAATCGGTCAACCTCGCTGGGTCGCGCGTAGAAGTATTTGGGAGAGGTCTGACGCGCCGCGCCACGTCAGGGTTTTGGCACGTGTATGTCACGGGTGCCTCCGATTAGGGGTTCCGGGAGACTCGACGCTGCTCTGTGGACCATGCCATTCGCTCCCTTATTGAACGTCACGATCATCATCATCTTCAAGCCCGAGTTTTGGTAGTGCCTAAGGGTGTACACCCTTCAGAAGGCGTCGCCTGCGTATCGGTGTGGACGCCTCATGGCAAATTAATGCCGTGAAGTCGCCTTCCATGTCAGATTTTGTTCAACATCCACATGACTCAGGCGCCCACTGGCAGGTCGTGCACTTCGACATTCGCCTCGTTTTCAAACTCTTCCCCTCGGCCACCGAGCTTATAATCTATCTGTAACTGCTAGGAGTCAAGATCAGGATGGCGTATTTTACTTGGCTAGTCACTGGGTGCGTGTGCGTCTTTCTCTGGGTTGACAGTGACTGAGCTGTGTGCGAATAGAACTAACAGAGGCCTCGGTCTCACGATCGTTCGATATCTCCTTCAAAATCCTTCCAATGTCGTGCTCGCTGCATGCCGCACCCCTCAGTCTGCCTCGTGTCTACACGATCTCGGTGCTGCTTCTGCAGGCAAGTTGAATATCATGCAGTTGGACGTTGCGGACCCGAAGTCTATTGACGAATCCGTCGAATCCGCAAAAGCTGTCATTGCTGAGCATGGTCTAGACTATTTAATCAATAACGCCGGCGTTGTGAGTCTCCCTTCTTCATCATAAGCGTCGGTAAACATGAGACTAGAAGTCGCTTAGGGGTCCAGGACTGAAAACATGTTTGATACTCCGACTGCCGAGTGGCGTGACTGGCTAGCGAGCGTTCTTCATATAAATGCCATCGGTCCTGCGCTCATTACGAAGACATATCTACCGTTTCTCGAGAGGGAGGGAAGACGCGGTGTAGTTCTAAATATCAGCAGCCGATGGAGCAGCTTCGCGGGAAACGGTGGCGCAGTTGCACCAGCCTATTCCATGAGCAAGGCGGCTCTGAATATGCTGGTACGTGCAGGCCAAGCCCGGAATGCTCCCGCTCATGTCACCGTAGACGTTCAAGCAAGCGCAGGAGCGGCCGAATCTGACTTTCTGCGCCATTAGTCCAGGGTGGGTCCAGACGGGTATGTCGTTCACACATCTAACATGGCCATCAACTGCATCGACGATGTAGAGATGGGAGGACCCGATGCTCTTATCTCAGCAGACGAAAGTGCTTTATCGTTGATCAAGTTTGCGGTAAATGCGAGGAAAGAACATTCAGGCAAGCTCTTCAATTTCAACGGGACGCCCATGGGCTGGTGATCTAGGCAAGTGGTGGCCTGCTGTATGCTTGTTGATTGGCGTTGCTACCACATCCGACTTCAAGTGGACGGGTCGAACACAGATCGTGCCTCTAGTTACCGGGTGGCATCCAGTTATATAACTGCGATTCGTCGCATAGATGGAAAGCCCTGTGCATGCGCAAAATGCAATTCTCAAGTTGAGCTAGCTTAGAGTACGAGGCAAGCGCCGGTTTCCCTCTCACCGTGCAACACAACTTCACGGGCTGCCTCGCTACTTGCTGGCATGACGAGGACAGATATCGCTCCGGTGGATCAGGTCCCCCAGCGATCTTCAATATTGGCTACTACATTGGAACAGCCTCTGCAGAGCTCCTGTGGCACGCAGGCTATGCTGCCACTCAGTGGCCTCCTGCTTGGCAACCCGTCGCCTGAGTCTCGAGCCACTTGCCATGTCTATACAGATACTCTTGGGCCGCCTGCTTTGGTCGGCTAGCGTCATGCGCCCAGTGAACAGCCGGGTAATGGCAATCCTAAGAGACTTTGAGAACTGAACTATGCCGTGTGATCACGCTGCAGGCACGACAACATGGCGTCGTAGCGGTCACCACTCCCCTCAAGGTGACCTGGAGCCGGCCTTATCTCCTCACAATAGGGTTGGTCTTGCTGGACCTCGGTCGCTGCCGCACTAGACGGCAACCACAGCTTCCCGTGGTACTCGACGGCGGTTTCCTAATTACCTGTAACACTTCTGACCCTTGTATTGCCTTACCTTTGACACCAGTTGTCGGCTTGAACTGTTGCCGCACTTACGCTGAGCGGAAGGCTGTCACGCGATCCTCCTTTTGCGGCTATATCAACACCTCGCGTGAAGCCAGGTCGACCACCTACCTTTTCCCTTCCCATTCCACCACGAGGGACCCCGTCTTCCCAGCCACGCATGCGCATCGCGGGTTGTTTGATATTCCTCGCCTTATTTGCTAGGGCCAATGCGAGGGGCGGTGGGGAAGCTTCCAGTGGCCACCAGTCTGTTGGCAAGAGCAGTGGTGGAAAGAGCGGAGGATCTTCTGGTGGTAGTCGTAAGTCTCCCCTTGCACTTATGCTTGCATATCTTTCGACCTCTTCTCGCTGTCGGACTAGATCCTACAGTCAGCACGCCCGGCTTGACGGACGGCGGGTCTAGGACAACGATATCTGGCAAAGGCGGAGACAAGGTTACAACCATTAAGAGTGGACCTTTCGCTGGACGCACGTCGGGTGGCGGAACACGTGAACAGATCTATGGGACCAGGTGTGCCCACACCGTCCCCCTATCACGCTCGCGCTCTGATATATTCCTCAGCTACTATGGGAGCGGTTATCCGGGACTCTCCGGCCTCGGCGTCGCAAACAGAGGCTTTCCGTTTAATTTCTACCCCGTCGTTTGGTACCCTGTTAGCCCCTACTATCCTCCTTATATTCATGCCACCAACGAGTACGGAAACCCGGACAATACCTCGCGCCCCGGTGGTGTTATGACGACTGTGGCCTTTCAGAACCTCAATAGGACCTCAACGTTCCACTTCATGGCCGACAATGCGACTGTCGTTGCAGTCACCTCACAGATTTTGACCCACTGCGGTGGGGACATCAATGATAACGCGACCTTTGCGCCTTTACCGTACACCGCGAATTCGTCGACCCCACTACCCGAGCAAGCAATACAGTACTACCGCAGCAGTTCTGCCGTCCTGTCGGAGGACGGATACAACAACTTCGCGCTCTACGCCTCGAACCCCAACGCCTCCACGCCTCCACTTCCGCCGTCAACTGATCTGGTCTTGCTCTCATGCCTTAACTCGACGATAGGCTCAAC
Source organism: Vararia minispora EC-137 (assembly GCA_022160365.1). NCBI lineage: Eukaryota > Fungi > Basidiomycota > Agaricomycetes > Russulales > Lachnocladiaceae > Vararia > Vararia minispora. Next base: position 28,726 of record MU273742.1, read on the forward strand.
GATCCCGCTCGTTCAGCCGTCTTCGAACACGGGCAAGATTATCGGCGGTGTCATCGGTGGCATCGTCGGACTTATCTTGCTTATCTGGGTCGTAGGCCATTGCGATTGCAGCTGCTGTCGTCGCGGGAAGTGGACTCGGCCAGATGTGGGGTATCAGGTGCCGGTTCTACCCAGGTACCCACCCTTTGATCTGTACCCCCCGACCAGTGGCACTTCCCCTACTGGTGGCTATACATCGTACTACAGCGACAGTGATTTTCCACAGGGCTTTAGAAGCGGCTACACGGTTGCTCATTCCAGCTCGCCGCTCAATTCGCAGATGAGTCCAAATATTGACCGTCGGCAACTGTCACTTCTGCCTCTGCACGCCCCCGAGTCTCTGACGAAGAATAACGATGGAACGTCGCAAAAGCGCGGGCCTAAGACTCGGACATGGCAGGAACGTCTCCGGAGCTCACTGTTTTTCGGGCTGCTGCGTCTGCCTAAGCTTAGGAAAAATGAACACACACAGAATCCTGAGGTACAGCCAGAAGAAGCTGCTGCACCTCGTCCTGCAACGCCGGGTGTCCCTCGAGATGAGAAGTCGGAACACCTTCAGGAGATGTTGCCACCGCCGGTACCAGAGAAGTCTGGGGAAATCGTCGGCTTGCCACGGAGACTTACTTCGATCCAGGCCCACACTTCCATACCTCAGCCTTAGTAGTATCTTGATTTATAGTCGTTTCTATACCCGTTTTAGTGTACCGCACGTTGTTATTCTGCATGCGGCGCGAGCCTTATGATTGTTTCGCGATAGATAGGTAGGCAGAGCCTTGATGAGGCTCATGTTGTCCTAAAAGGTGGACTCGGATACTACGGGCCCCAGATGATGTTTGCTCGAGCGGGCCCCAAAAGGTCAGTAAATTGGCTTACGCTCAACCTCTGGCAGGCCAGTGAGGGAAAGAGCGGGAGTTGCACGGCCACGTGCAGCCAGATTGTAGTAGACAGCATGAATATATGCGCGCTCCTTTGCTCCTGACGTCGTCGCGCTCGGCCTCAGCTTGCTTCCGCTCCTTCTGTCCCACCCGTTCTCCCTCCCCGCTTCGTGGAAAGCCCTTGGCGCTCAGCGTTCTCACGGCTCGTGCAATCTGTCGGGCCTCCGCCCGCGTCGCGCCGCCGCCGCATGCGAAGCAGCCCAGACCCGCGGGCACACCCCGATGTCGCGTGACCGCGCATACGCGGCTCCCACGGCACCTCAACCTTACTCAGAACAAGGTCCGGCGACGTGAAGGGCATTCAGACGCTGCCCAGCTTCCTGCGGCGTGAAGATGATGTCAGCTTCCAAGGATGTGCATTTGTAGGCGCGCGTTATTATAATGTGTATCGAGCGATTGGGTATTAATCCGCAATCATGTACGAGTCCAAGGTCTCGGTGCGGGCATTCTAAGGTAGGGTGCGGTGAGATACCGTGACATCGGCGACGTGGGTCGTCTATCGTTGTTCATCCCAAGGAGCCCATCGCTATATCATTGAGTTAGCGCCATCGACCGCCGCAGAGATTGTCGAGCGCACCTCGGGACCCCACCAGAATCCATAGTCTTGCATTGCGACCTGCGCGGGTGGTTTATCTTCCCATATGACTTTATCTCTACCGTCTGTAGGCGGCATGAGGTAGTCTTTGCGGTGTACACGATAATGTCCTGCATCATAGGACACGCTGCAACAAGGATCGAGTATTCGCACCATCGCGATACAGGATAGCAACAGAAAGAACCCACCTCGCCTTCGGCACCACCATAATCTTCCCTCGTCCCGCCTTCCACATGTCGACGCTCGACAAGAAACACTCGCTGGCTTTATCCGAGAACGCTGCTGGCCGGCCATCCTCGCCGATGTCCGCGTGCGACATGCGGAAGCGTATGCCGTCCGGCGCCGCGAACACGTCTGCGTCGAAAACAGTTGCGCCATTCCAACAGGAGAAGACTTGCAATGGGAGATGGTTCTCGAAACGTGCGCGATCTTTGGGAGAGTCGCGGAGGGGAGGCGAGAAACCTGCCGTCCAGGGATTTGGTAGCCACTTGTAATAGAATGTCACATCCTCCCAGCGGTAGAAGGGCCTATAGGACGGCCTTGAGTGTGGATGGCAAGGCGCAACGCTGTACGAAGACGCACTTTCCGCGCATGTCACGAAGCACCCAGCGGTCGTAGACGACGGACTGCATCCAGTCCACCGAGCAGACCTGGTTCGCGTGCTGCGTGCGCTTCTCGTACAGTAGCTCGAGCATGTCGGCCGCGCAGAACGAGATGTCGTTCATGAACAGTAGTTCGTCGAAGCGCTTCCTTGGGACATGCTCGGCGGCGGAGCCGTCGTATAGCGGCTCGAGCACCTTGTTGCGCACTCTCGAAAGGATTTCTATCCGGTGACCGGGTAGCCGCGATGTCTCGCCCGGTTCGCCGAACACGACTGTGTTCGGGCTCCCAATAATATTCAACACTCTCTGCACTGCACAAGCCATCAGCATCCCCGTCAAAGAGAGCAAGAGACCACGCACGCATGCCTAGCATCTCCTGTGTCTGATCCGTGCTCCCATTCTCGAAGATCGATACATATACGCGTTCCGGACCCAGGTGCTTTAACATCACAGGCAGTTCCTGAAAGAAGTTCGGTAACACGTCCTCATTGTTGTAAAAATTAATGGCCAGGAATATGTTGGATGAATTGGAAAGACCAGCGTAGCGTTCTGCGTGCCAGTCGCGGAGCGGGCATACGGGTCGGATGCCGCCCATCGTAAATGCGCGTTGTTGCAGGCGCGCAATGGCGGGATCGAGTGGTTCCGTCTGGGAGAAGTATCGCGATGCCGATGCGCCGAATGAGGTAGGGAACGTGTAAAGGAAGTACGCGACGAGGAGGAGAGCAGTGAATGTAAATCCAAGCACAAACTGTGGACGGGCAGGTGCCCTAAGCAACCTAGAAAGCCGCATCCGAGAAATGCAGCCTGAATAGTTGGTGAGCCGCAGGTATGGTGGTGAAGGTGGACAGACAAGAAGCCAACATGCTTGCGGCTGCTGCGCAGCGCTATGAAGGGCAGAAGCACAGCATGCGGGATCAGGCGCGCAACTCTGCTCCCTACAGCCTGCGGCGTTAAAAATAGAGAAGTTAGAATAGTTGTGGCACAGTAAGTATGCAGTCTTGACGGATACACGCAGGTATGATTGTCGGACGGGGTCTCAGGATTTCAATTCCGACCATCAGTGACACTGTGTAGGTCTCGTAAGTCTTTTTCCTGGGAAGATATCCCACATTGGGCTTCAACATAGTTTTCCGTCCCTCGAAGATCCTGGGCTTATTCTTGGAAAGCTCAGACGAACACAACTACATGAACATTGGTCCCAAAACGAAGAACAGGAGACTCGGAATTGGAAGAGGGTAAAGAGTCTGAAGCTTATCCCTCCGGACCCCGGGCGCACATGACGGAGGACATACCAACACTCGTTAACAAGCACACGCACCTCCCCTGAGCGCCTCGACCTCCTCACCGCGCAAGACCACTCTGGTCACGGTGGCCGAGCGCTCCCGCAGACCGCAACAACTTGAACACCCGTCACCGACGTGCATCCGGCTGAAGTCGTTGTAAAGTAGCAAGTAAAGTAGTACTACATGTAATTCGCATAATGTCCACTATGGGACCCCACTCAGGCTCCCCCTCGGACAGTAATTTATATACAAACAAACATGAACATTGCTAGTTATACGGGCGCCCGGGTCCCGCCAGGAAGCCCCTGAATGGCGTTCCCTCAACACATCGCCCCCCCAGTCCAGTCCGACGCGATGCCATCTCTGCCGAAAGTCCCACCAGAAGCTAACTTGTCGACTCGCGGGTCAATACCGCGGGTCCATCGGTACCGTACCGCGCAGTGGTTCCGCTGGGTACTGGTTAGGTCCACTTCAAGTAAGTTCTCACGAATCTAAGACTTGCTCACGAGTTATCGCGGGAATAACGAAGGCGCAAGGATCGTACAGGTATTGTACAATCGGATACAATAGTACTCTGGGGGAAAACGGCAGAGACGGGAAGGAAAACAGCGATAGCAGCAAAACACTCAGAAAGCAATCCGAAAGCGACAAGCATCAATCATCATATTGCGCAAGCTGCACATCGCATTCAGAGTCTGGCTTTCGGGGAAAAAGACAGGTAATACGCACGCCAAGCGTCAATGTCCGTGAGCTATTCACGTCCTGGTCACGGTAAATGCCCACGAGCGACTCGCCGCGTTCATACAGCGATGCCTTCAGGCTGATCACGATAAACTGGAATGACTCGGAGGCGTGTTTGCGGATGTAATTCGCAATCTTGGCCACGTTGGTGTTGTCAAGTGCAGCATCAACCTCGTCGAGGACGAAGAAGGGACTCGGCTGATAGCTAGAGAGAGGCGAAGATAAGTTCCTGTCGACGCAGACGAGATTAAGGTAAAATATACCTGTGTATAGCGAACAGCAGTGCCAGAGCTGCGATGGTTTTCTCGCCTCCAGACAACTGCTCCATGTCACGGAATCGCTTCATAGGCGGCATAGCGTGGTACTTGACGCCAGCGATGTACGGTTCCTAGATATGATTGTGTTAGGGACAGCTAACAACAGCTAAAGGCTTGACAATTGACCTCGCTATCTTCTACGGACAAATAAGCAACACCGCCCATAGGCGCCGCTCTACCTTTTGTCAGCTCCTTATAAACGGAGTCAATGCGCTCGGATATGTGCGTGTAAGCGCTGTTAAATAAGTCGGTTCGCCGCTGCTTAACGTCGTTGAATGCATCGCGGGCGTCCTTCGACTCCTTGCGCGCCTTGTCGGCTTCGGACTCTGCCGCGGCAAGTCTCGCTTGGACGTCGTCAAGCCTATATGAAATGAGCTTTGACTCGAGCTATGCGAAACAGCGAGGATCTAACTGACCGCTCCATCGCCTTCATGTTCGGTGCCATGCGCTCAATTTCGGCGCCCAGCTTGGCAATGTCTGCATCGAACTCCTTGAGTCGGGCATCCGGAGACTCGTCCTGTATTCAGCATAAGCATGACAGACCGAAATCGATCTACTGGCACGCACCTCGCGTTCCTCGTCCTCGAGCAAACTGAAGTCGACCTCGATGCCGTAGTCCGACACGCGTTTCGGTTGCGTTTCAGAGTCATCGACATCCATAGCGACTTCTTCGCGGAGATTCTAGATATAACATTAGTATGCGTACTTCGCTAAAAAGCGGAGGAAATTTGCCTCTTCCATGGGCACATCCTTTAGACTACCTTCCTCCAGCGGAAGATCGATCTCTTCGAGGCGGCATTTGCGATACAGCCCACCCCTCTCAAGCCCCAGTCTCTCTATCTCATCATTCTATCTCTTGGGTCAGTAGCCGCATGGCATCTCCGCGAAACAAACTTCGCTCACTCTGGACGAAATCTCCTTCTCCGCCAGATCAAGCGCTTTCGTCGCCTTGTTCACTGCACGCTTCGCTTCATCCACTTCCCCGCCCTTCTCTTCCAGCGCCTCTTTCAACCCCCCCATCTCACCCTGCAGCGCCTTAATCTCTTCCTGTGCTGTATCAATTTCTGCCTGTGTCTCCGCGAGCGTCTGAGTATGCTTCTCAATGTTCGCTTCCTCGATCTCGGTCGTCTCGTCGATGCGCTGTAAGCGCTCACGCTGCGTTGTCAGCTGCTCTTCTTCAAATTGCGACCTGCGAACACAGGTCGTTCAGTCTCAGGGATGGAGCGGTGTGAACGAAAACGACAAACTGGTGCGTTAACCTCGCGATCTGGGTGTCAAAGAGCATACGCGCCTCGCTCTCTTCCTGTGCGACTTTGAGCTGCCTCTCCTCGTACTCTCGAATGTTCGCGACACCAATCCTGTCGCAGAACGCGCGGAAAACATCGCCTTCAGCGTCATCGATAATCGCCGCAAGACCATTAGTCTTCTCCACGAGCGCGTCGAGCGTAGTCCTAGCCTTGCGAAGGGCGGGATTGTTCTCCCTGAGACTCTTGTCAGTGGCCTTGAGCTCCTTCTTCACGCCGTCGAGCTTGCTCTTGCATGCACGCTAAAAATCGCTTTAGCAGGATATGCACATGACTTAAGGCCAAACATACTAGGTCATCACGAGCAACCTGGAGCGCCGACTCAAGGCGAGCCATCTCGGAAGTCAGGTTTTCATCGCTTGTCCTGGGTTTAGACTGCTGAAGTTCTCGAAGCTGATCCTGGAGGCTATCGCGGACGCGGATAAGACCTGCGCCTGTGAGCCTCGGAAAGCCACTTCGACGACATGAGCAAACCTTGGTAGTCTTTTTCGTCCCACTTCTTGGAACCATTATCATTCTGGCCTCGGCCGCCAGTAATGAGGCCACTCTTATGGATGACCGTGCCCTCCAGTGTCACAGCTGATCGTACGATTAGCACGTCGACCTCTCTCGAAGGTGAGAGTTCTTACCTTTGACCTCCTGTTGCTTTTCATAACATACATACTTCGCAATGTCCATTGTATCACAAACTAGTGCGTTTCCGCATGCATGGTGGATGGCGCGCTCGATGACAGGCTCGTACTGAATGACGTCGATAGCGAGCCGCGAACCCTTCGCGAAGGAACGGAACTTATCGTTAATCGGCTTGACCTGGATGGAGTCGAGAGGAATGAACGTTGCAATACCGGCGCGCTGGTTACGCATATACTTGCAGAGGATAAGAAAGTTAGAGTTGATAGGCAGGGGATGAAAGGAGCGTACCTCGATGCAATCGATAGCGGTCTTTTCTTCATCGACGACGACGGCATCGATATTTCGCCCGAGGACGACTGCGATAGCGGTCTCAAATTTGCGCTGCGTGGGCTTGCAGAGGTCAACGAGCCGACCCCGCACGCCTAAACAACATTGTTAGATGTACCTCAGCACACAGCGCAATCAAGTACGTACCAGGGAAGATCTTCTGTAAGTTTAAGAGCGTCTCCTTTAACTTCGCCTCGCGCTCGGACTCGTGTCGGTCAAGACTGGCCGCCATGAGTTTGTTACTGACTTCTGTAAATTTCTCAATTACTTCTTGCTCGAGCTGTCTGCTCTGATCTCAGATACAATCTGACCATAGGGAGGTGACCTACGCGATACGAAGGCGCTCGGACTGCTGGTTCTCGAGATCTTGCTTAACTTTGTTCAGGTTCGTCTGTAAGCCGTCAACCTTGTTTTTCAGCTACAGCTGATGTCAGTTCGATGAGTGGCGGGTATAAGGGGACAAATTTACCTCCTCATGGCGATTCGCGAGAGTGTCATTATCCTCGCCGAGTGTCTCCTTTCTCTGCTCAAGCTCTTCTTGCTTGTCCTTGAGGTGTGTGTATGCGCGCGAAGCGCCCTTCTCTTCGCGTCGCATCATTTCCAGCTCCTGCCGCTCATCGACCGCGAGTACGTTGGCCTGAGCTCGCCTGAACGCAGATTAGTTATATAGCAAATAAGGGTAGATAGGGTGACATACAACCGGCGGTATTCCTCAAGGCTCTCTTCACTTAAGGAGAAATTGTTCTGCGAAGCTTCTCTTTGCTGCTCTACAGAGAAGTAAGCGATCCTACTTATCCATCTCAAAGCACAGATCGTACCCTGCGCCTGATCTGCAGCGCGCTGCGTCTCACGCAAGTCTCTCAGCAGCGCCTGTAGTTTCACTTCATGTCGGTTGACATCACGAGCAACATGCTCGCGGGCGTTGTGCGCTTGATCGCGCTTGCGCACTGCGTGGGCAATCTGAGCCTCAATGCCCGCAAGGTCTGGTTTCTATCAAGATTATATAGTTAAGCTCGGTCAGGAGCAAAGGTATACACTACATACCCGTGCCTCAAGCTGCCTCTCTGCCTTTTTGAGCCTCTTCTCCTTGGCGGTAACGGCGCTGCGTGCGGTGGCCTGGTCTTTCCTCGCGTTCTCGAGAGCCTTATCCGCCACGCTCTTGTTATCGCGCAAACCAACAAGTGCCTTGCTGCGTTCCTGAATCTCCTCAGCGTTGTGCCCAAGGGCCTCCTCGATGTGCCACAGTTTGTAAAGCACGCGACGGAGTACCAACTCGTCCTGTGGTGCGCGTGAGAATAGTAAAAGACATACGAAGATGGTATCGCACCCGCTCCTGCATCAATGCCTCGAACCTATCCGCCTCGGTTTTCTGCTCCTTGTACTGCTTTATCTCTCCGGTTATTCCCCTCCTCTTCGTGAAATTCGTCGTCGCATTCTCCGTCGCGCGCTCCTGCGCCAGCTTCGCTGCTTCATATTCTTTCTCCAGCTCCAGGGACCCTGAAATCTGTTCGATGAGTCGCGTGAGGTCACGCGGGGACTGTTGGGCGACAGCTTCGACATCTCCCTGGAAGACGAGGAAGTTCTTCGCTTTCACAAGGATGTTGTGTTCAATTAACTTGTCGTTGTAAGTGCTGTAATTGACGACCTTGTTGTTGAGGCGGTACTCAGAGCTTCCCATCACAGAGATGCTGCAACCCGGTGTATGTCAGTAGACAGGAAGATATAGAACGGACAAGGACGTACGTCCGCTGGAACGTCCACGTCTTCTTGTTCTGATCCTCATACACAGCCCTTACCCACGCCTTCTTCGCTGTTCCTTCCCCTTCACCCTCTTCTTCTTCCTCGTCCCTCGTCGTCCTCGATAAATCTGCGCTCCCGCTCGGGCCCGCCTCGCTGTCCCGCGCGAGCCGTCGACCGCGGTATACGAGATCCTTGAGCTGACTGCTGCGTAATTGCGCACTCTTCACGCCGAGGACAAAAGAGATGGCGTCCATAAGGTTAGATTTGCCCGCACCATTTGGCCCGATTACCGACGTGAAGTGACGGAACGGGCCGACGACTTGGTGGCCCCTACAAGACATGTCACTTTCGTGGATTTCAGTGCAAAAGCAGAGGATGCGTATACCGATACGACTTGAAGTCGCAGACCTCGATCTGGATGAGCGGCATATTTGCCGGCGTGGGGGGACGAGAGCAACTCAACGTCTCGAACACGACCTCGCGTCGCTCGTGACTGACGCGGTGTGACATTACGCGTCGCGCGAGACCAGGACCCCGGCTTATGCCCTCAGAGGTCGGATCAGAAATCGTGGTTTTGGGGCAAAAATGTACCTACCAATTTTAGCCATTGTGTATGCACAATGATCCGACCTCGGCAAAATTTCACGAAAATGTACGCATTGCAGATCCGACCTTCGTCAGGGCGCATTGTGTATGCACACGCAATCCGACCTTTGTCAAGGTGCATTGTGTATGCACATGTGATCTGACCTTCATTTACTTAAAATATATATGTGCCACTGATCCAACATATCTGATTATAGAAAGTGTCTGTGCAATGACGGGACATCAATCCATTGCATAGC
>MU273743.1:0-38063 GCA_022160365.1 Vararia minispora EC-137
AAAAAAAAAAAAAGCATGCAATAGCAAATCCAAGTGCATCCGTTTGCAATCGCGCCAATTTTTTTGCGATGCACGGTGCCGTGTATATTACATACCATGCAATACTCTGATTAAAAAAGATAGTAAAAGCACGTGGCAACGTCACTTCGATCGGGAGCCATTTTTTTGGACGACAGGATGCGGACGCGTGCCACTCTTCTATTCGCGCCAGCACCATGAGTCTGCACGAGTCCGTACTTTGCTCGACATTACCTTCACAAGGCACAGGAACATTAACATTGCACGATCTCCAAACCGGCACGCCGCTCGCGTTGTTCAAGCACACTTCCTCATCATCTCGATGCGTCGCTGTTATACCAACGCGCGCAGGATTGGGAGGGGTTGCCATTGCTGCACAAGTAGATAAGGCCGTGCTGAATGTTTATAGCTTCCAAAAAGTAAGTTTTGTTCTTGTTGCATGAGGATTAGATGGGGCTGAGTTTGGTAGTAGGACCAGGTGCTGCTGAAATGCGTGCTTCCGGAACGCTTGGCCTGCACGGCGGTCGACAAGAGAGGGCTATTGTGTGCTGGGGGTACTGCACAGGGCCGTATTTACCTATGGGAGGTGGGTGTGCTCGTCCCAGCTCACGAAAAGATTATCTGACATGCAGAAGCTTGCTTCGGGCGCATTGTGCAATGTTTGGGATGCACACTATCGCCAAGTAACGACCCTTGCATTCTCGCATGATGGCGACGCCCTTGTGAGTGGGAGTGATGATGCAGGGATTAGCGTATGGTCCGTGTCGAGGTGTGGGTCATCTTGCATCCCTTCCGGCGCGAGCTCAAGGTCGTTTTAGATTGCTGGATGGAGATGCACAGAATACACCGGTCCCTCTATTGAACTTTTCGGACCATACGCTACCTATAACGGACGTTGTTGTGGGTATCGGACGCTTCCCTTCATGTCGCCTAGTGAGCGCGTCTGTTGACTGTTCAGTCAAAGTGCGTGTTTACTATATCTTCTTCCGCTGTTTTACCAAAGCTTCGTCTAGCTCTGGGATTTTTCCACTAACACACTTCTTACGACCTTCCTCCTTCCCCGACCTATTTCTCATGTAGTCTTCGACGCAACCGAGCGCCTAATATTTGCCGTCGCAAATGGCCCCGAAGGAGACATCTACCAAGTGAACCTGCTCCGGAGACGAGATGATCACGTTGAGGCAGTCGGCGGGGCTGGTGTAAATGATATCATACGCCTTGGGATGGAGAACAAGAATGAACAAGATCCCGCGAGCGGGAAGATCAGCGTTGGGTTTGTCTTCATTCTTTTCTCCGCTCACGTCGCTCATCTTGGACTTTCAGCGAGGAAGTGACAGTGCTTTCTCTGTCTTTAACGTCCTCACTTCTTTTGGCTGGAACAGTGGCAGGCTTCGTTCATGTATACGACGTCCACTCGCACCAGCGACTACGCTCGATTAGCGTTGGGGCCAAGATCACGAACGTGTATGCGATGTTGCGTCCTCCAGATCTCTTTGGGCACACTAGCCTGGTCGCGCGGGAGGGAAGTATTCCTGTTCGGCCTATAGCACCTCTTCAAAGGACACGGGCCACAGAATGGGAAGGAAAAGAGGTTGGAGTACTGCTCGCTCCGTTTGGAAAAGTATGTCTCTCCGTGCTGAGACTTACTCCAAAAACTGATGGGCTCAGGAAACGGCAGAGTCTCTTATAAATTACCCGTCTGACGAACTTCAGCGCGATTTCGCTCTTCTCTTGCACACTTCGCCATCGAATGTGAGAGAGGAACCCGCGACTGCGACAAATGCGCGTGTTGCGGAGCTCGAGGCAGAGATATCGCATTTACGTGGACAGCTAGGTCGTGCAAAGGGCGTCAATGATGCCATGTGGGAAGCGATGGTGCGGAAGGTGGTTGCACAGGAAAAGGAGAAGAACAATGCTGACGAGGGAAGGATAAAGAAAAAGGGGAAGAAAGATCACTAAGTGCTGTCAGTAAACATTTTTTTTAAAAAAAATCGCAGAGTGCCTTGCTGAGCCGAAGGTTTCATTTTCCAGTGGTCAACATTGTACGTTCACTCTTCGAGAATCGACATCATCGCGATTAGGTGGTCGTAATAGACATGCACACATGTATGCTCTCGGTACCGATGCGGGCTAGAACTGTCGAAGCCTTCCACAAGGCCATCCTCAGGACTTCATTCCCGCACTCGGTCACCCTCACCGTCCCTAGTTTTATGCGCGGTGTCTCGTCGACTCTGGCTTCCATCTATCCACCCTTCTACCTTGCGGTCGTTGATCAAGCCATTGCCTTCTTCATCCTGCGTAAGCCCATGTCGCGGACTTCCTACGCAGACCATGGATCATTTTGTGCAGCCTTTCATCTCTGCTACATAGCATGAATCCAACGGTATACATCTTGGTACCTATTGCATCATTGTAAAGCTCAGATTTTGATAGTATTTCGCATCGGCCTTGCTTCGGGTATGTCCCTCCAGCTACACTGCGTCTCGAAAGCTGGTGGTACGCGACACTCGGGGTGTTTTCGGTTGCTTTCTTGATGGCTCGGAGGTGTCCTGTGTTGCAATCTCCCAATCCGTAATTATGTGCCTCGATGCGAAGCTTGTACTTGCCCCAGGGCAAAAGCTCGGACACGAGTCAACTCTAACCCATTAGTTATCGGATCTCTCTTCGAGGAACAGACGTCACGAGCGAGGACCGGAGAAATATCGTCCATGTGCTACGGAACGCGAGACGATCAGACGAGCAGCTAATGAGCTTTAAAATCGTGTTGGCGTATGTGACGACACCAGCGAAGCTGTCGCTGAGCTCACTCCCCGGAAACTTGAACCCATCATGATTCGGGGCTATCTTTCTCTTTTGGCCGTCTGCGGTCTCGTTGCTGCTGATGTGACTATCTACGCACCAGGGTCTGGCAATCTTGCATCTGGCTGGGAGAATTGGTCCTGGTCATCCACCATCGACTTCGCCTCCACCGCAAGCCCTGGAGGACTGGAGTCGATCTCAGTCGACTCGGGAGCCTGGGCAGCACTCTCTGTCTTTGCTGAGGTCGCTTTTAACAACGATTATGCCGGTCTGCGGTTCGACATTTCTGGTACCCAACCAGATGTCTCGTTTTATCTCCAGTCAAGTACGAGCAATGGCCAGTCGCCTACAATTCCTCTGGCGTCTATGAGTTCTTCGGTGAACAGTTCTGCGTTTACTACGATCATTGTGGACTTCAGCAATTTACCCGGAAACCAAGGCGTTCTTGCCACAGATACGTGTACGTCCGTAGCTGCTTCGCGACGACTCATGCCTTTTCTCAATGCCGTGAGACCAGGGAATCGGATTAATTGGCAAGGAGGTGCAAACGGGGCAGCGTACTTCATTACGAACATCGAGCTTCTCAGCGGTTTATAGTATCTTCCAATTGTCGACAACGATCGTACTCACCGCCTATTCAGAAATTGTCGTGACTCCGAAATTCCTCTCCGCGGAGCCCATGGCGAATAACATCATTGCCGTCACGTCTCAAGGCGCCGTCAACTTCTCCCAGATCTCCGCCACGCTCAACAACGCGACCGTATCGTTGAAGAAGGCCATTACGTACTCTCCACCGGACACCCCCGGACAGACGATCACCTACCTCACTATGTCGACCCCGATTGTCACAGGCTCTCTGATCATCATGGCCGACGCAAACACGACGTTCTCACATACCATCCCGGCACTCAAATACGGGACAATTACAACTGGGAACACGAAGAGCATCTCCGATCTGGTCTATGGTGTTAACTTTCCGACGGATGCTAGCTACATTCAGCTTTTGGGCGTTACCATCAGCCGGTGGGGTGGCAATGCTGTTACTGCGTATAATCCGAACGGCCAGTTTACGAATGCGGGTAATGACTGGTATTTCGAAAACCGCGTTGCTAACCCGCCGGATGCGGACGCTTGGATCGGATGGGTGTCCGGTGCAGGAAGCAGGAGCCTCATGACCATTCCTGCGTGCGTGCATTTTAATCCATTGGAGCAGCGGACGTATCTTATTCCGCACAACAGCCTGGACTGGGTCGCTAAGGATGGTACCTCCTACTCCTATTCCCGTACTGCGTATCCCGGTACGAACGAGCGTTGAACGGCATACACTCATTCTGACCCGCCCCCTAAGATCAAGCGGCTTTTGACCCGTACAACTCGAACGCTGGTAATGGACAGTTCCCGAATGGGACCTGGGTGACCCCTCCTGCCCAAGCAACCGCGTATACGCAGTGGAACACGTCCATGGCAGCGGCATGGCTCACCGGGTTGAAGAATAAGCCCGATCTGGTTGCAGGTTGGATATCGCTTGCTCTCTTCCTTCTCGAAACGCAGTGATTCTTCCCATTTAGTCGACAATGAAATTGAGATCGCTTCGAACACACACCAGGATATGCACCCAGTTCCGATGGGGTACGATGAGGAACTTTCACGAGTCATTGCAACCGCAAAGATGGCCAAGAGCGTTCTCCCTAATGTACAGGTTGCTGCACCATCCACTTGCGCCTGGTGGTTCTGTAGGTATCTTCGCCACATGGATGCACCTTTCTCATGAAGCCGTCAGACTGGACCAGCGAGGTTGGCTATACTGATAACGCGGCACACAACAACCAAGACTTCCTTCCATGGTTCCTGTCCCAGATGCAGAGAGCCTCGAATACCACCGGGGAGCGTTTGCTTGATTACCTCGATATCCACTACTATTTCGCTGCCGATACCAGTGCCAACGATGCCGCCGCCAAGGCACTCAGGCTCAGGATGACGCGCTCCTGGTGGGGTACGTATCACAATTACTGCTTTCTTATGTCAAACTGACGCGTTACAGATCCGGATTACACTGACGAATCGTATATCGGGACTTCGGTACCCGCGCAGTGGAACGAACCGAACCCGAACCAAGTCTGGCTCATCCCACGTATGCAGCAGCTCATCCAGCAACATTACCCCGGAACGAAACTCTCCGTCTCTGAATGGTCATCAACCGCCGACACCGATATCACAGGAGGCCTAGTCGCTGCCGACTCTCTTGGTATTTTCGGCCGCGAGGGATTGGACAGCGCGACGTATTGGGCGACGCCTGATGAAAAAGGGCCAGTCGGGCTCGCATACTGGCTGTTCAGAGGGTACGCTCCCTTCAATTAATCTCTCTAAAGGGACGTAAGTGCCTATGTTTCTGTAGGAACGGGACGTTCTTTGGTAACAAGAGCGTGCAAGTGAACATGGCTGACAGGGACGAGGACGTCCTCGGTGTCTATGCGGGTACGTCTGACGGTAAGAAGGTGACGCTTGTCATCGTCAACAAGGATGTCGTCCCTGTGAACCTCGCTATCTCGAACATACCAGCCGGGACATACTTCTTACGTCATTTTGGTGGCAGTGCTGGTGTGGCCAAGTGGCAGGTGCGGGGCCACGATGGTAGGCTGGAGCGTACACACTGAACTTCTCGTTCTTAGACGACTATCTCAATCGTGGCAAACAGTAACTTGGTTGTTCCGGCGTACACGGCGATCTTCCTGCAAGAACGGTGAAAAACGTAGTCCTACATCGCATGTGACTGACAAGGCAAAGTGGCGGCGTGTCTTCATTCTTTTGGGGCTTGGTTCTACTCGGATTGAGGAATTCCGTTTCGTTATTGGGAGGATATATAAAAAGCGTCGGACTTGTACCCTACATACGAGTTCGCGATTTATAGCAGCATCATTGCAACCTTCAGTCTCGTGCAGGACATAGGCATCTGATTGTCGTACTGGCAGTCTCGTTACAGTGATTGCATAACACTGTACGTACATGTATATTCGCGCGCGCAGCGTGCTACATCGTCCAGCATGTCGATGCACTGCACCATTGCTGCCGTGTGCGCCGCTCCGTCTTTCAGCCCTCGGGAACTGGACGGCCTAGCAGCCAAGGAAGATGATCCGGCAGGACACGACGAGTGCAAGGATAGTGGCGAGGGAGGCTAGTGTCGCACGCGGAACAGGTGAGGGAACCTTCTTCCGCTCGATCCTGCCGGGACCAGTTAGCACATGTGGTGGCGG
This sequence comes from Vararia minispora EC-137, assembly GCA_022160365.1. Lineage (NCBI taxonomy): Eukaryota > Fungi > Basidiomycota > Agaricomycetes > Russulales > Lachnocladiaceae > Vararia > Vararia minispora. The sequence continues at coordinate 6,069 of MU273743.1, forward strand.
AGCGAGGACGTAGGACCCACCACACGGCAATGCGCCCGACGAGCATGAGAAACAGGCTGAGCGAGCCCCAGGAAGCGGACGAGGCCAGCAGAGGACAAAGAGAAATGGCACAAGGAGCGCGAAGAGAAAGAGCGTGCCGGGAGAGAGGCAGTAGCGCGGCGGTAGCGGGACGAGAGCAAGGAGAGGTCACCCGCCGCGCGCGACGCTGTGTGCTCATTCGCGTCTATGCACTAGCAGTCACTTCGACGCAAGCTGCATCTATCCCGTTGTGCTCGTGGTGCTATTCGACAAGGGTGGCTCAGTGCGGCGCGGTAGGCCCAAGAGAGCGGCTGAAATGGTGTTGGTGCAAGGCGACGGCAGCAGCCGCACGGCTGGACGATCTGTGCCGAGGAACGACGTGGTGCGGTGTCATTTGCTCTCTTGGAATAGACAACAGTGGGTTCCCGCAAGCGTGGGTCAGACCGTTGATCTGTTGCAGGTGAGGGATGCGACGAGGGTATGCGGAGGCAAGCAACGCGTCGTTGAATCGTCGATGTCTCAGGCCGGGGTCAGTGGTCACCGCGTGTCGCCGCTCGACACGCCAGATAGCTCTCGACCTTTGCAACCTCGATAGTCAACAACTTCTACCATGGACGCTGTGGAGAGGACGAACCAGGAGCATCAGCGACGATGGTAGGCCATTTTGGAAATTATCGCGTGCGTCGGTGGACTAATATCCTTTGTAAGGATAAAAGACAAGAAAGTTGGCGAGGGTACCTACGCCGTGGTCTACCAAGGTGCGTGTTGTTGACCCTACTCGTCCGGCTAGGCTTATCTCGCATAGGCAGGGAAGCAGCTACGGGACGTAAGATTGCCATTAAGAAGATCAAGCTGGGAGAATTCAAGGACGGGCTGGACATGTCTGCCGTCCGGGAAGTAAAGTACCTTAGTGAACTGCGCCATCCGAATATCATTGAGGTGCGTACGCACGTTTCCGTCCTTTGTCGCGATTCAAACGTTCCTACAGCTACTCGATGTTTTTTCTGCGAAGAAGAATTTGAACCTGGTCCTTGAGTTTCTCGATACCGATCTCGAGATGGTCATCAAGGACCGGTCGCTTGTCTTCCTTCCTGCGGACATTAAATCTTGGATGGCCATGACATTCCGCGGCCTCGAGTTCTGTCACCGAAACTGCATCCTTCATCGTGACTTGAAGCCGAACAATCTGCTCCTTGCGTCTGACGGTCAGCTCAAGCTTGCTGATTTTGGTCTTGCAAGGGACTTCGCCGACCCAGGTTACAAGATGACTTGTCAGGTTATCACGAGGTACGTTGTCTCGCATGTCCTTCCAAGTAGCAGTGCTGACAGAACAGATGGTACCGGCCACCCGAGCTACTGTTTGGTGCACGCTATTACAGTACTGCGGTTGACATCTGGTCCGTTGGCTGCATTTTCGCCGAGCTCATGCTTCGCACCCCATACTTGCCTGGTGAGTCTGATATGGACCAACTTAAGACGATATTCCGCGCACTCGGCACGCCGACGGAGGAGGACTGGCCTGTGCGCACCTTTTTCCCTCATGCCGACTCGAACGCTGAGGTCCTCTTAGGGTCACACCAAACTGCCTGATTACGTTCCCGTTGGCCAGTTCCCGCGTTTGCCATTGCGGGATCTTTTCACTGCCGCTACCGCGGATGCCTTAAACTTGCTACAATCCTGTTTTCACTACGAACCTTGCCGTCGTATCTCTGCACACGACGTGCGTATGCTTCTATAAAACGCATTCTCCGCCACATCCGTGAAGCTCATGTATGATGACAGGCACTCTCGCATCCTTATTTTTTCGCTCTCCCCAATCCAACACACCCTTCCAAGCTACCCAAAACCGGAACACAGTTGGCGGCCGCTGCACAGACAACCGCCCGCCCGCTCGAGGAGGTCGATGCGAATGTCACAGGAAAGAAGCGTAAGCTGCGTGCGGATGGCGACGAGGATGGCGTAACATTGACGCGGAACATTGCGCGGAAGCTCGATTTTCGCGCCGCAGTGGGCAGCTAACTTAGCCCTTTCTGTCTTTACCTTGCTGGCTCGGATCTTCTCTCGCGTTCGTACTGTTCTTCTTCATCTGTATAATAGTGTAATGCATCTCAGGTTTGTATTCATTGTATCGGACACTCTCTTTTTGATCCGCAGAAGCCTGAAAGGTCTAGGTCTCGGCAGGCGTATCAGCCGCTACTCGATATGCGCGTATCAAGATTACGCACGGCGCCCTCCTATAAAGGCGTGGTGTAAAGGACGAGAGACATTAGCACGCTGCTTCCTACCTCCACCTCATCGATCCCCCCAACCTGCTTGAGATGTCTCTCGCTCGCCCTCTCGCTCTCCTCGTGCACAAATCGCCCTCGAAAGCCTTCGCCCGCTTCCCTGTGCGTGCCATACACGCGCACGCCAGCGCCCAGCCAGCCCGCCACGACTTGGCGCGCACCTTGCCTATCTACAACAAAGGCGCCTCGACGCACCCATACACCCCAGATGTCGATCTTTCGCGGGCCCCGCTCCTCTCTTCGGTCCCCGTCCAGCTCATCCAGCCCGAGATCCAGGCGCCCTTCGCTTCGGCTCGCCGCCTTTTCGACTACCTGCGGGCAGACCCCGCCGCCGCATCGGCACTTAACGCGACGTACCCCAAGCGTGGCATCATTAAGACCGCCGCGACGCATAACGCGTCTACGGACCAGAAATTCACCATCGACCTCTCTCCAGCGCGCACGGATCTAATCCCCTCAGCTCTGCGCGGCACGCTCGGAGCGCAGGGCCTCGACGACGTCCTGGGCTTCTTTTCCGGCGCGGTGACGCTATACGTCGACCCGCTCCTGCGCGCGCTCTCCGCGCTCGCTGGCGCAGACTTCGCACCCGCGCACGCCGCGCGCAACCTTAACTTCCGCCTCTGCGATTACCACCCGGCGACCGCAGCGCCCGCGAGCGCGAATGGCTGCGGCGCGCACACCGACTACGGCACGTTCTCCGTCATCTTTCAGGACGGTACACCCGGGCTCGAGATGGAGGCCGCAGACGGCAGCTGGGTGCCCGTGCCCGGTGACGCAACCGTCGTCCTGACGGGCTGGTGCGCCGTCGTGCTCAGTGGCGGCCGCATCGCCGCCGCGCGGCACCGTGTGCGGCGCACGCCGGGCGTACGCCGGCTCAGCGCGGTCCTGTTCGCCGCGCCGGACCTGGATGTCGCGCTCCGGCCGCTCACGGGCGTCGTGCCCGCGCGCCGCTTCTCGGACACGGTCATGCGAGGTGAGATCGACGTCCGGTGGTTCAAGGAGACGATGGGGAAGACGTGGAGGAAGCGAGAGGGTAACGAACCTGGCGGTGTGCGCGTGTCGCAGGACAGCGAAATCGAGAAGCTGATTTGGGGGTAGGTGCAAAGGCGTCTCGTGAAATGTTACGTGTACGAGTCGGCCGAGGTTAGGTAGAAGCCATGTAGGAGGGCCGCGACTGTCTTTTGAGGAATGTATATTACGTCGATGTTCCGCTGCCCCTATCTCAGTATTGTAAGCACACCGACGGGCCAGGCTGAGCGCTGAACACTTGACGTCAAAACTACATCTGCAAGTCAGCTCGGGAACCTTGTGCAATTGACCACTCAAGTGGGATGTACAGCTGAGATGAAGGCGCAGCTTGTTGATGAAAGAAAAGACGCGCGGCCGACTGGCCAGCGACGCTATATGACAGAAAAGAACAAAGCGACAAATGCATGGCGGACGGACGGACATCTCCGAGGCTGCACTACCGAGGGCTGTTCACGGCCGCTTAGCCTCACACGCGACGCAATCTGTCCTCTCCGCGCCGTTGTTCACCATACACATCCCGCACGTCCAGCTACCCTTGCCCGCCTCGGGCCGCTTCATCCCCGCCGCCGCCCAGTCGAACCCGCCCGCGCTCGCCGCAGACGCCGCGCCCGGCCGCTTCGCCTCGCACACAGTACACTCCGGCGCGTCGGCCGGGTTCGAGAGCATACACGTTCCGCACGTCCAGTTGCCCGACACGGGCACAGCCGGCTTTTTCAGCCCGGCCGCCGCCCAGTTGAAGCCGCTTCTGCTCCCACCGGCCGCGCCAGGCCGCTTCGCTTCGCAGACCGTGCATTCTACGGCATCTGCCGGGTTCGAAAGCATGCACGTTCCGCACGTCCATCCGCCCGACGCAGGTACGGCGGGTTTCTTCATGCCTGCGGCCGCCCAGTCAAATCCTCCTGCTTGCTTCGTCTCCACGGAGGTGGCCTTCGACGGACCGGCGACGGACACGACGACGAACGCGAAAGCCGGCAACGAGTCCGTAGGAGCGGTACGCGCTGCTTCGTACATTGCGGCGTGTGCGGGGGACGGCTTGGATGATGAAGGAACGTCGAAAGCGAAGGTTGGCAGGGTGGAGGGAGCGAGGGCACGCGCGGTGGCTTTGGGGTCTGATGGACCCGCGACAGGAATAGTAATGTCGGGGGGCGTGGTAGAAGAGAAGAATGGTGCCTTCGGCACGCCGAACGCGGACATGGGAGGCTCGAGTGCCGATGTGAGAGCCTCGGGAGCCGTCTTGCTTTCTGCAGCCTTCGCAGTATTTGCTGCACCCTTCGCGACCTCCGCTTCTTTCTCCTTCTCCTTCTCGTCCTCCTCTGCCGCGAACCCGAAGCGTAGCTTCGATGGCTCGCGAGGCCGCGCGCCGAACTTCGCACGCATGCCGGCGGGGGGCGGGGCTGGCGCGTCGCCAGGCTCGAGAACCTCGGACGGGCGTGAGACGGAGCCAGCTGAAGGAGGGACTTCTTCAACGACGACAGAAGCGGTGGATGCGGGAGTCGATGAGGGGAAAATATTGGTGGAGGACGCCGAGGCTGACGACGCCATCTTACGCTTCTTCGACGGCACATCGTCTTCGTCCTCGACAACAGTGATCGTAGGCGGAGGTGGCGCAGGTTCCGGCGAGCGCAGGCGAGCTGAGCGGCGTGGCTCGATCTGCGGCGGTGCGGGGACGCCCTTCTGCATATGCGCTGGCGGGCGAGCGCGGCGGCTTCCCTATATGCGCGTCAACGACTGTTAGTGAGCATACTGGGAGAAGACAAGCGTACCGGGGGCAATGTTGCCTCGATGACCTGCTGTGCACTCGGCTCCTTCTGGTCTTCTTTCATCCTCTGTTCTTCCTCCTCCCGTTTCTTCCTATCTTCCTCCTCCTTCCTCCCCTTCTCCCTCTCCCTCTCTGCTTCCCTCTCCTCCTTCCTCCTTACTTCCGCCTTACGTTTCCTCGCCCCGCTGATGCGCGCCGGGAGCGCCGCCTCATAGGGGTTCGCAACATCGGGTTTCTTCGGTGGCGCCGTCTGCTTGATCAGGTCCGCCATAACGGCCGCCGCCTTGGTCGGCGTCCTCGCGGGTGAGCCGTTAGGAGTTTTCGCCGGCGAGCCGTTGAGGGACTTGGCCGGCGACTCTGCACCGTTCAGCCCGACCTTAGCCGGCGAGCCGAAGGCGCTGCCTGACGCAGTACTGTTGGACAGCGCCCTGTTCTGCGGCGGCGACTCAGCCTGGCCCCAGCCATTTCGCAATGGGGATGGATTTACAGGCGCGGCTGCGCCCGGGATGCGGGCGTGCCGGGGCCGCGGCGTTGCAGGCATCTCGAGCGCGGCTCCGTTGGGCGCAGACCCATTTGTCGTAGTCGGGTTTCCGTTCGCAGCAGTCGTGTCGCCATTCATGGCCGAGCTCTCGCTCGCAGCGCCCTTCGCAGGCGAGCCCGCTGGCTCGCTAGCTCCCGACTCGTCGACGCGCCGTCGCTTTGTGTCAGCCATGCTTGCGCGGGGTGGGGAGAGTTTCAGGCGGTTGGGCGTCGAGCGCGGCGGACCAAAGGACGGGCTTTGGTAGCGGTTACGGCGGGCGGAGCCGGCGCCGGTCGCGCGGAGGGTGCCGTTCGGGTTGCTCGTGAGCGCGCGGCGAGTGGTGGGCGCGGGTGCGGGGGTTGTTCCGCGCGAGGGGGCTGGAGAGGTGCTAAAGCGGAAGGGCGGGGAGACGTCCTTGTCTTCCTCTGCTACATCTGATATTAACACGAGTAAAGCCGACAGAGCATATGGAGCTCACGGGGCGCAGCACTCTCCTTGAGGAGTGTCATAAGTCCGACCAGCTCGACACGGTGAAGAGGCGAGTCGTCTGAGCGTCCACGAAGGTATTGCCGGACAGCTTCAAGATTCTGTGCGGGAGATCCGGAGGGTTTGAGCTCGACTTGAGGAGGGGGAGGTGGCGAGGAGGTGAGAGGGAATGGGAGCAGGGTGGGCTGATGTTGTGTGGGCAGCGGCGTGGGTGGCGAATGGTCGACATTGATGGGGCGGCCGGCTGAGCCGGACGGCGGCAGCGGCGGAGGCAGGCCGTCTTCGCGTGCGGACTACGGAGCATGGTCGGGAGCCATGAACAGATGAGGGCGACATGGTACGCACCTGGCGGCCGCCACGCTGGCTCGGATTCTCCGGCGAGGACTCATCGCCGGACTGGGACTGTTGAGAGCTCTCGTCGTCCCGCGATGGACACTCTAGAGTAGATTTTGCGCGAGTGAAGGGGTTGAAGGAGTTCAAGATACGAGAGATAGACCAGCCCTGCCAAGGGTGAGTCGGTGGAGAGACCGACGCGCGCGGGGGCCACAACGCACCTGGGACTGGTTGACAGGCTCGTCTTGTGTGCGCGCCGTGCGGCGGTAGGGTGAAGAGACGTCCTTGCGGATGCCCTTGCGATCGTTTCGTCGAATGGGTCCACTCATCGGAGGGGCGGAGTCGGGCGTTGAGGCGTTGAGGCGGTGGGGGAGAACAAAGACGATGAGGACGAAAGAAGCGAGGCAAGGCGCACCACCCAGATGAGTTCCCACGGGCCACGCGACATGCACGCGCTTGTCTGACCCGCGTCCGACCTCCGCCGCGTCCACACCGACACCAACGACGACGGCCACGACAGCGACCAATGGCCGAGCTCTCGACGCCAACGGGCAGTCGCCCGTTCCCTCTCATCGATTCTGACCCTCACTTCTCCCGCGTTCTCCGCTACATGCGCCTCTCTGACTATGCCGTCTGGGGCGGAACAACCATCGTCTCGCCTGCCTTCCTCTACGCCCTCAGTCCGTCTCCTTCCTCAGCCGTCTTCGTCTTCCTGACCGCAGCGCACAGACCGCGTTTCTCCTGCCATGATCCCCGTCACCCCCGGCGCTAAGGAGGCCATCCGCCTCCACTTCCGTATGGGCGGTATGCTCGGCTTCATCGCCGGCTTCATGCTCGCCTACCAGCGCTCCTCCTTCCGTTTCTGGGGCTGGACGGAAAATAAGCGCGAGGAGGAGCGCGATTTTGCCGAGCTCTCCAAACGCGCACGCGAGGGCAAGCCGCTCTGGGGCGAGAGTTTCCAACCGGAGTGGGTCCAAGCTGCCGCGCACCAGAACTCGCTCAACTCCCAGATGAAGCTCAGTAAGCCCGTTCCCCGTGATGTGTCTTATTTTTCAAGCTGACGGGCGCAGATGCGATTCCGATGTTCAACTTTGTCAACCATCCGTACCACGGCGTCGACCCCGCAAAGTACTACCCGAGGAGTGAGAAGAAGGATGACTCTCAGTGACCGTTGTCCTTACGCCTTCAATCGAATGCTTTCCCCTCTTCTCGTCCCTTCTATCCAAACTCAGCAAGGGAATTTTTTCTCCTTGCTAGCGCGCAAAGTGTCTGCGTCTTAATCGTGTGCTATCGGATAGCGTTTAGAGATCCGATTTATGGTCACATACGCAGCGCAGTTCCTCCCATTCGAGCTTGACCTAAGGACCTGCTGCTGTGCTAATTCTGCAAGGCTATTCCAAGGAGAGCTGGCATCGGGTTTCCGAAGTGGTGTTGTTGTTGTCCTACGATCTACGGAGCGCTCGCCTAGGACACTGCGCTTGAACCTCAGCCCGCCGCGCTTAGACCCCTCCTTCGGTTCCCGAAGAGCTTCTTACACCGTTCCGTGACTTTTGCTTTTACATCGCCGTGCACATTTATACTCTATCATACAGATCCGACGCTTGGTCTCTATCACGGCTGTATGACCTCACTACTGCCCGACTCCCCTTGCCCAAAAGGGACCAGCGATTCGATCTAAGTTTATGACCCACTTACATCATAGCGTAGAGAGAAGGACGAATCGAAGGCGCCAGTCTGTTCGAGCCTCCCTAAAGATTCTGCGATACTCGAGTTGTACAAGCAAGGTCGAATTCAGAAGAGGTGCAATACGATTTTTAGAGGCAGGACAAACACCATTTCTGAAGTCAGGAGGACCATTGTTGTCCTGGGCACAGCCCAAGCAGTTGTCGGTAAAGGATGTACCTGGTGAGTCATATAGGCTTTTCTGCATCGAGCTCGAGGCCAGGAGGATGGTAACTGCCGCAGACTCTCGGATTTAGCATTATTGAACGCGACACAGGATATAAACCGTGAACAGGCGGGTCAGCCTAACAGAGAAGCTAGCTATCACGCAGCATTCTCGAAGTCAAATTTATGCACCTGATAGGAGACCTCCGCATCTTGATGAGCTCGATGATCTCCTTCGCTAACATTATCCGACAGAAGGGCCAAGGATTTTGTCCGGTGGTGGAGGGACCCCGGCGATATTCAGGCAAGTGTTCAGGCAACAGAGCGTACAGGGCGCACTGCAAGGTGGTGAGTTCAGCTTCGCCGCCCGCCATGTATGGTCCCGAGGCTGGTAGATCTTCAAGGGAAGGCATTTCGCAAAGGTACCATCTTGAACAGCCATATGCACCGTAAAACGCGACCCCAAGCGCCCTTCCATATCGCCCCATCTCACAGCCGCCGCCGCCGCCGCCGTCGGGAACCCTGTCTATTTGAGGCTGGTACCCGCCTCGTAATGGTGATACCGGCGATACCCTCGGCTATGGTAAGAAGCACTGCACCAGGAAAGTCTATGCTCCATGGCTGCCTAGGATGCTCATAATATGGCCCTATCTCACAAACCCAATCCGTCAAAAACATCCAAGGATTCTGCTGGCCCTTCCACCATGCCACGCCCATTTAAATACACCAAAGTCCACTGCTAGGCTGGCTAGACCTATCTACCCTTCCTGGCCGTTCTTCGGAAACATGTACTATCCCGCTGATGCTTGTGCGTGCACGTATTGCCGCGCTACTCAGTCGCTTCCCCCGTACGCTTCGGCACCCACGTCCGGGGGCATGCCTCCTTTGAACGAGACCCAGCTTCCCGCACATGTGGGCGATTCCTTCGGTGTCTATGTTCGCGCGATGACAGAACAGCCTGTAGCACGGTGATAATAGTAGCTCACGGACGGTACAGAGCATGCCTTACTACCAGTATCTTTCGCCGCAATGGGCAGGTCCAGCGTATAACCCCACTATCCGTCCCACGCCGGAAACTTGGACCTATACACCGCTCACGACACCAGCTTCTGGAAGTTCAGAACCCCGCATGGCAGCACAGGATCATTCATCCGTGTATTCCCTAGCCGGGGTGGCGGAGAGGAGTTCTACCGGGGTCTCAGCCGCGCAAGGAACTTCGGCGGCACCGTTTGGCGCTCCAGGTCCCTTGCCCTTGGCCACGGCCGGCCCGTCCTCACCCGCGGCACCCGCCATGCTGCCAGTTGTTGAGGACATACAAGTATTCCCGGTCGAGCATGGGGTGATATGCATCATCCATCGCATTCGCGTGCGTATTGAAGGTCTACTCTGGTCGTCCGACGTCACTGATGGCATTCTGTTGGTAGTACTCGATGTAAACGGCGTCGAGACCGCGAGCATATGTCGTCTGACTCTCTTCGCATAGCTACAGTCTAGAACGTCGCACTGCCGCGGGATTGAACTTGTTCGTTTCACCGAAACTCTGATCCGAGGAATATTGTTCTTGTCTTTCAATTTCGAACTCGGCCTGATGTTTATATAGCAGATCCTAGTCTATATATTAAAACGAGCACCAATACTGACTTTCGTATACGCCGCAGCGCAGAGCATCAAAGTAATGACACGATGTGTGACCATTGCAGCCTCGCTCAAACTTCACAGTCAACCGAAGACCAACACTTCAGCCGACGTAATCGTGTCACTGAGAATACCGGGACCCTTCTACGGATGAATAGTCAGCACTGGCGCTTCGTAAGACCCACTCGGCGTGCCTTTATCACCACAACCCTTTCTTCATCTACCCACGCATCTATGTTCCTTTCAGCCCAAGGCGGCAGTTTCTTCTTCTGCAGCACATATGGCAACTCGAACTCGAGCGGGCCGTCCACAATATTTTCCACGAAGGGTAGAATACGTCGCCCGTGCACGACGCACGCCGGATTTGGGCTCGTAGAGGACTGCCATCCTGCAAGTGCATCCTTGACGTGGAAGGGATTGAAATCGAGAACATGGAGCTCATGCTGGATGTCCGAATCACTGTGCTCATCAGCAAAATTATCATTGTCACCATCGTCGTCGCTGTCTTCATTGCCACCACGTATGTGAGATTTGATGAGCACGCAGCGCTGGCCGGCTGTCATTGTGATCCAGTTCCAATTTCCCAGGAACCAGCACGTAGACTGAACGCCCCATTCGCTGTAGGGAGCCGTAATAATCGACTGATCATCGTCCTCAGAAGAAGACAAAGCGAATGCAAGAAGCTTTTCACGGTGGATTACCATGGATAGCGAAATGCCACCAGGATGAGAAAACCTCAGCGTAACCAGAAGGATGGCAGATTCGGGCGTGCAGTGGAAGGGCCGCCCGTGATTATTAAACCCGGATGTGAACTTGTAAGGGTTGGGTTCTGCTCGACACTGGGCGGATGTTATGATACTTTCGGGCTTGATGGGTGGAAATTGTAACCGGCATACGATAAACATTTCTGGCACATTTGAGTCTTGAACAGGTGAGAGACGGAATATATCCAGTGAGTCCTCCTCTATGTTTGGAATGATGATGGCATCCTCGGAAAGCCACGCAACGCCAGTATGTGCTCCTGCCGCGAATGTGTCTATCTGCAGTGGGTGTAAAGTAAGCACTGGCACGCATTTCATCCCGAACCTTGCTGGCACGCACCAGCTTCACACTGCCCGTGTTCCAGTTGATCAGATACAGATTTTCCACGGTGTCTCCCCAGGGAAAAAGCAAGATGACGACAAGATCTCCAACGATCTCGGTGAATGCGTCTGCGTGGCTCACAATGCCTGCACTCTCGAGAAGGCTTACAACTGCTTTGGTCGCTCTAGGATGGGGATCGCCTCCAGAAAGGGTACGAAAATGTATTTCGAACAACGTGCTCAGCCCTCCGAAATCACTATTTCCCTGTTGCAGTTTCCTGCTCGTGAGGATCAATCGCCCGCCAGACAACGGAAGATAGAAAGATAACTTAAACACGCACCTTGTCACAAGAACAATGAGATCGTTTTCATACACAGACAGACCAAAATCCACAAGCTCAGCATCAACGGTGAAGAGGTTCCACGATGGTGGTTTCATTTCGTCACCGGCGGACAGTAATCGTAGGTAGCCATACTGCCCCGAACTTCCATCGCCAATACCCAGAATGAAAATGCCACCTGCAAGATCGTAGATACCATTTGGACGGAATGGTAATTTGACTTCGTAGGAACTGACCTCTTTGAGAGATCTCCAGTTGCGTTCCCGTTGACGTAGACGATCAAGACGATCGGAAGATGAGAGGCTAGGGTGAAGGGTAACTATCAATCCGCAAGCATGACACTCAAGGATAAACTGAAGCCTAGAAGAGGCCTCCACAATATTATTAAGACGCTTGCAAGTGATGCGCACGCGCATGATATCGCAAGGGGGTAAGAGAGAGATAATGTGGTCTATGAGCTCGGCAGGGAGATCGAAAAGTCCGACGGCCATTTTCTGTCAACCGCTCAGAAGTCGTCGCACACATGATGAAAGCAAGGCACATACTGCATATGATAATCACCCAGGTGCTATTCTTGACAAGCCAACACTAGGCACTGGGTAGTACTAGTGGCGAACACTGTACGGTACGGCGTTGTTGGTTGGGCACTTGCGCAAAGTAATTACAGTTGTATTGCGCGGTGATGCGCTACCGCCGTGCCAGTGCGTTACGGAGGTGCGCGGGGAGCTGGTGGTGGACGGAAGCAAGCACGCCTGCGGCAGCTGCTGGCTCGCTCAGCAGGACGCCCCTTCGCGTGAGCACGCTCACACGAAGGGGCTACGCGTTGATTGTCCCCAGCAAGCTCAGGCTAGGCTGAGTCCGATGAGCGCCCAGGCCTCTCGGACATTTCTTAGGAGGTTGAGGTGCCGTGGGAGCCGCGCAGGCGGCTTACGCGACAGCGGGGCGCGCACGCGGGTTCGGGCCGCTTCGCATGCGGCGGGCCGGCGGCGGCGGAACTCGAGAGGCCCGGCGCGGTTCCACAAACTTGACCCAACCCGTCAAAAACATCTAAGGATTTTGCTGGCCCTTCCACCATGCGACGCTCATTTAAATACACCAAAGTCCACTGCTAGGCTGGCTAGACCCTATCTACCCTTCCTGGCCCATTCTTCAGAAGCATGTACTATCCCGCTAATGCTTGTGCGTGCACCCGCTGCCGCGCTGCTCACTCGCTTCCCCCGTACGCTGCGGCACCCGCGTCCGGGGGCATGCCTCCTTTGAACGAGACCCAGCTTCCCGCACATGTGGCAAGTCCAGCGTATAACTCCATTATCCATCGCACGCCGGAAACTTGGACCTATACACCACCTACGGTACCAGCCTCTGAAGTTCAGAGCCCCGCATGGCAGCACAGGATCACACATCTGTGTATCCCCTAGCCGGGGTAGCGGAGAGGGGTCCTACCATGGTCTCAGCCGCGCAAGGAACTTCGGCGGCATCGTTTGGCGCTCCAGGCCCCTTGCCCTTGGCCACGGCCGGCCCGTCCTCACATGCGGCACCCGCCATGCTGCCAGTTGTTGAGGACATACAGGTACTCCCGGTCGAGCATGGGGTGATATGCATCATCCATCGCATTCGTGAGCGTATTGAAGGTCTGCTCCGGGCGTCCGACATCGCTGATGGCATTCTGTTGGTAGTACTCGATGTAAACAGCGTCGAGACCACGAGCATATGTCGTCTGACTCTCTTCGCATAGCTACACAGTATAGAACGCCGCACCGTCGCGGGATTGAACTTGTTCGTTTCACCGCAGCTCTGATCCGAGGAATATTGTTCTTGTCTTTCAATTTCGAACTCGGCCTGATGTTCATATAGCAGATCCTGGCCAATACATTAAAACTGGCACACTGCTCACTTTTGTATACGCAGCAGCGCAGAGCATTAAAGTAACGGCACGATGTGTGACCATTGTAGCCTCGCTCAAAGCTTCACAGTCAACCGAAGACCAACACTTCAGCCGACGTAATCGTGTCACTGAGAATACCGGGACTCTTCTACGGATGAATAGTCAGCACTGGCGCTTTGTAAGATCCTCTCGACGTGCCTTTATCAACACAACTCTTTCTTCATCTACCCACACATCCATGTTCCTTTCAGCCCAAGGCGGCAGTTTCTTCTTCTGCAGCACATATGGCAACTCGAACTCGAACGGACCGCCGTCCACAAAGTCTTCCACGAAGGGTAGAATACGTCGCCCGTGCACGACGCACGCCGGATTTGGGCTCGTAGAGGACTGCCATCCTGCAAGCGCGTCCTTGACGTGGAAGGGATTGAAATCGAGAACATGGAGCTCATGCTGGATGTCCGAATCATTGTGCTCATCAGCAAAAGTATCATTGTCACCGTCATCGTCGCTGTCTTCATTGCCATCGCGTATGGGGGATTTAATGATCACGTAGCGCTGGCCGGCTGTCCTTGTGATCCAATTCCCGTCGTCCGGGAACCAGCACGTAGACTGAACGCCCCATTCGCTGTAGGGGACCGTAATGATCGACTGGCCATCGTTCTCAGAGGAAGGCGGAGCGAATGCAAGAAGCTTTTCACGGTGGATTACCATGGATAGCGAAAGGTCACCACGACGAGAAGTAAACCACAGTGTTACCAGAAGGATAGCGGACTCGGGTGTGCAGTGGAAGGGCCGCCCGCGGTTATTTAACCCGGATGTGAACTTGTAAGGGTTGGGTTCTGCTCGACATTGGGCGGATGTTATGATACCTCCAGCCTTGAGGGGAGGAAGTTGTAACCGGCACACGACAGACATGTCTGGCACATTTGAGTCGTGAACAGGTGAAAGGCGGAATATATCCAGCGAGTCCTCCTTTATGTTCGGAACAATGATGGCATCCTCGGAAAGCCACGCAATGCCAGTATATGTTCTCGCCGCAAATGTGTCTATCTGCAGTGGGTAATTGAGCACTGGTGTGCATCTTATCCTGAACCTCACTGGCACGCACCAGCTTCACGCTGCCCGTGATCCAGTTGACCAGATACAACCCTCCCATGACTTCTTCCCAAGGAAATATAAGCAAGATAACAACAAGATCTCCGACGATTTCGATGAACGCGTTTGCGTGGCTCGCAATGGCGGCGCTCTTGAGAAGGCTTATAACTGCTTTGTCCGCTTTAGGATGAGGCTCGCCTCCAGAAAGGGTACGAAAATGGATTTCAAACAACGTGCTCAGCTCTCCAAAATCACTATTTCCCTGTTGTAGTTTCCTGCTCGTGAGGATCAATAGCCCGCCAGACAACGGAAGATAGAAGGATAGCTTAGATACGCACGTTGTTACAAGAACAATGAGATCGTTCTCGTACACAGACAGACCAAAATCCACAAGCTCAGCGTCAACGGTGAAGAGGTTCCATGATGGTAGCTTCATTTCGTCACCGGCGGACGGTAATCGTAGGTAGCCATACTGCCCCGAATGTCGATTGCCAATACCAAGAATGAGAATACCACCTGTAAAATCGTAGATGCCACTCGGCCGGAACGGCAATTTGACTTCGTAGGAGTTGACCTCTTTGAGAGATCTCCAGTTGCGTTCCCGTTGACGTAGACGATCAAGGCGATCGGAGAATGAGAGGTTTGGGTAACGGGTACCTGTCAGTCCGCACGTATGACACTCGAGGATGTACTGAAGCCTAGAAGAGGTCTCCACAGTATGATTAAGACGCTTGCAAGTGATGCGCGCGCGCATAATGTCGCGAGGGGGTAGGAGAGAGAGAATATGGTCTACGAGTTCGGCAGGGAGATCGCAAAGTCCGACTTGGATGGTCATTTTCTGTCAACCGCTCGGAAAAGCTCAGAATCGTCACACATGATGGAAGCAGGACACATACCGCGTATGATAGTCGTTTAGGTGCTATTCTTGACAGCCAACACCGGGCACTGAGTAATGACGACTCGGAACCGTGGTGATGGCGGGGTATCACTGTACGGTACGGCGTTGTCGGTCGGAGGCTTGCGCAATGCAATTACAGCCGAATGCGCGCCTCAGTCACGTTGGCCGATGCATATGACAGCCCGTAATATACTTTCCACGCAAAGGTAACCCACTCCTTCAGCGACCACCATGGCCATGGGCTTTTTCTTCTCACGACGTTTCTTTCCACGGTCTTCGCTTGAGGTCCGAGTCTACTTGCGCCTTTTTTTCCTGACACTACCATTCCTATGTACTCTCGTCTTCTCCGCAAGCCATTACCAGATCGGCTCTAGCGAAGCCCGCCTCAGACCAACCCTCAGCCCTCTTTCTTTCCCATCGCCAGGTAACGCCTCTACACCCGGCTCATATGACGTGATTTCGGCGAAGCAAATCGGTGCTCCTCACAACGCTCCTCAATCTACGTCATACTTAGTCCAGGTGGAAGCTGCAAGAGCATCGCGTTCGGCCGAGTCATTGTCGCTGACTGTCGTGGTCCCCGTCTCCTCCCGAACTGCTGGAGAACTCGAGGCCGTTTTGCATGCAATCACAGACACGTTTCAACCCGTGGAAATTGCCATAGTGTGCCCACATTCCTCACTCACTGTCTTCCGACGTTCCCTGCGGATGATCTTTTCTCATGGCCTCTGGCATGATGACCGACTGCAATTAACGCTGCATGCACAAGAGCGTGGAGTGGTTGAGGACAGCCTTCGCACGACAAGGGATGCCATGGGGCGCGCTGTACTCGTCTTGGGGGAAGGACTACTACGACAGGTATCACTTGCCGATTTAGTCCTGCTCGATGTTCCTTTCCCACTCGGGGTGCGAGGTTTTGCTGACGGACGTTGTATATCTGAATCAACTTCTGCTACCGCGGCGGACTACTTAATCCCTCCATTCTTCCTTCCGCCATCATTGCTTTCCGCCGGCTTGAGCTTAGAAGTCGGTACCTGGCAAGATTTCGGCGCACAGATCGCTCGGGATAGAGAAGACAATATCGGTGGCGTGGTACTCACGTCTTCGGAAACACCCCTGGGCACCTGGTGTAACTCCCTCCTCTCGCATAATTATCCGTCGAACTTCCAGCCTGTCGATCAAGATCTTCTGCAAGCAGCCCCGTATTTGCTCGGTGGAAATTATCTACAATCGTCTAACAGCACACTTTTGGATAAGCCGAAAGAACACGGCCGCTTTGGAATTGTTCTAGAAACGCTACAAGATCTCGTGCATTTCTCTAGTGCCGCTTGCCGCCTGCTTGCGTCTGGGCACACTGCCGATATACTACTCTTGAGATCTCCAGGCGACGCTGCGGATCAAGAGGACTCTGGCACTGTGAAAACCAGCTTCTGCAGTTTGACGTATCACGCACCGTCTTCGCCCGGTATTATTTCAAGCTGGTTCAAGCGCTTGAGCGGTTCATCCGACGTCCTGATTACGACTAAGGAAGCCTCCCGAAGTCTCTACGACGCGCCCGATCTAGGTGCTGTTGTCATCACATTCCCTCGCATGGATCTCCCGTATTGCGATTGGACAGGGACGCTGACTTTGCGGGAGTGGCGAAGTACGGCTCTCCTCGACAACGTCTCCCTTTCCTAACCTCCGACCTCTTAGATTGGCACCGGCCTGCCTTCGATATCACCATCATCACTGACAGCCGGCCGAACTCTCTGCGACGCCTTCTTGATTCTATCTTTGATGCGCATTACTTCGGCGACACTGTCTCCCTTCGTGTGAACATGGAACAGACAGCCGACGCAGAGACACTCAACATTGTTAACACGCTCGCCGATCGCTGGGTGCTGCACGGGCCTCTGTTCGTGCATCATCGGGTCGTCCGTGGTGGCCTGCTTCCCGCCGTCGTTGAGTCATGGTTCCCGGCCTCTAATGACTCGTACGGCATCATCCTCGAGGACGATGTGGAGCTGTCCCCGCTCTTCTTCGCCTGGGCCAAAATGGCCGTCTTACGATACCGGTGTGCACCACTTTCTTTCGTAAGTAATACTGCTTGACGCACGTCAAGGTACGGCTCTGAGCATGACAAGTCACAAGCCCTCTTCGGTGTCAGCCTGTACCAACAAAAGAACCTCGAACTACGCCCCGAAGGCCGCGTCCACTTCTCCGCCCGTGCACTCTTTGCATCACACGGTCTAGCGGAGCCCGGTACGCCCTACTTCTCGCAGATACCCTGCAGCTGGGGCGCAGTCTACTTCCCTGAGCACTGGCGTGAGTTCCACGCGTACCTCCCGGCGCGCCTTGCTGCTCCTTCACAGCCTGCCATCGTCGTTCCCCGCGCTCGCTCTAACCGCTGGGCCCGCTCATGGAAGCGTTTTTTCGTCGAGCTTGCATACGTGCGCGGGTACGCAATGCTGTACCCAAACTTCGATGGCTTCGTGTCGCTCGCGACAAACCACCTTGAGGCAGGATCGCATGTACGGCCGCTTCCACTCGCGCAGTGGACGCGCAAGAAGGAAATGTTCGAAGTTCCACTGATGCCACTGACGCTACGGGAGGGTGTGACTGGGCTGCTGGAAATGCCCGATGGAGAGATGCCTGGGTGGGGGGAGATGCCGGTGCTGGACTTGTTTGGGAATATGGTGCAGTGGGGGGAGATTACGAAAAGGGGAAGAGAAAGGAGGGAGACGGTATGGGGGTGTGCTGTGGAGGATACCCCGTTCGATGTGAATGAGTTGATGTGTACGGCAGGCTCTGGTGTACAAGTGTGAAATTCTGTTTATGTTTCTCTCAGTTCTCGTCTTATTATGTTATAATTGTCACCTCTTTCATATTATTTCGAGTCTTGCGCACATATCTACTACGCACTTTGCATGAACTGAGCCCTACGGCCTACGGAATCAGAGACGGTCACGTGAATAACAAAACCGTGACTGAGGCCGATAATCGTGCCCTCGATGAGCGCGCCCATCATCCCTTTCCACCATGTCATCTGAGCCTACTCACCTCGCCGTCACGTACGATGACGTGCACAAGACGATCAAGGCTAGTGCGGAGAAGATCCGGGACGACTTCCGCCCGGACATGCTCATCGCCATCGGTGCGCGCCCTGTTATATCCTAGGACATTTTCTGATACATTATTTGCCTGGGAAGGGGGAGGGTCAGTAACACGGTTTCCGCATCGTTGCTTTCGTTAATTCCGAGCATAGTGGATTCTTTCCCGCACGCGTCCTCGTGCGTCCCTTCCTCTCTACTCTCACTGTCTTCACGCGTCCTTACTCGTGTACAGAGGACGTTCCTGAAGAACCCGGAGACGAAGACAAACATCCCGATCTATGCCATAGGACTCTCGCTGTATGAAACGCTGCCCAACACGACGGCCGAGCAGATCGGCGAGCAGGTCGTGCGGACGCAGTGGCTGTCAGTTCTGTGCTCGACTGTTTTCAACATGTGTTAGGTTTCTAAATGTACGTTTGGCGTAGTGGGCCAGAGACACAAAAAGTCCTCCTTGGCCGCCGGGCGCTGATAGTCGTATGTTCTTATCCCATTCACTTCTCCGGTGCGCTCAGAGGAATAACCGCAGGACGAAATTGACGATTCGCGTAAAACCCTGCAGTAAGATGGCTTGTGCGTCCTTCACATGCCCCGTACGCGGTTAAGCAAGACACAGGTACGCGATCACGGAACTCGAGAAAGACGTTGAGCGCGAAATCGCGACGCTGCCGGAGTCCGAGCGCGAGAAAGCGCGTACGAAGTTCGGTGTCTTCGTCGTGCACAACAAGCGTAAGGAAAAGCTGGGTATCATCCCTGAGGGTATCAAGTGAGCTTGCCCACCGTGTACGATCGGCGCGCTTAATTTCTCACGGCGATTTGCAGGTACTTTGCAGGGAGCGAGATTGATGATGTCTGGTGAGAAGCTATGTCCGAGCGTGGATCCGAGAAACTGACCGTGTGCTATCCGTTCGCAGGCTCGATTACCCATGGGAGGCCTCGTGCGAGGGTTATTTAAACTATCTCTGACATAAATTTCTGACACGAATACAGGGATATCGACGCGCACAACCGCGCAGCAGCAGCAGCAGCAGCAGCAGCAGCGGGATCCGCATGATACCAGAATCCAGCATACGAGCAGTCGTTCCGAGTAAACGTTGTACAGCAGAAAATAAACGTTATTGTACATTTTTGCTACATCCTGTGGTGTGAAAAGAAGAAGCGCGCGCGGGAGCACCTCCACGGTTGATGATGACCGAGAGCTGATAACGGCCAGGCTGTGTGTCCCGTGGAAGACCCAGACTAAGCGCGGCTGAATCTGCTACGCTGCGACTGACGCGTCGGAGAGCCTGCCACCCTCCTCCCCCCACGACCCCTCCTCTTGCGCCTGGCTCTCTCGCTAGCGGTCGCGCTCGCTTCTCTTAGCCTCTCGTCGAACAAACGTGCAGCGCAGGAAGATGGCCGAGCACGAGGTTGACTATGAGGGACTGTCGCCGAACGCGGGCCTGGGTGTACGTTCTGGACCGCCTGGACCTCGCTTTGTTACACATCTTGTCTGATACGGATTCTTTGCAGGTCAATATGGCTGCGGGCGCTCTGGTAAGCCACTTCTTCGCTCTGAGCTTCCTCTTCCTGCCTGTCGCCGCTATCGCCGAGGCTTGAAGCCATTCTACACTGTCAGCGTGCAGGTAGGCTTGACTAACGATGTTCGCTTCCAGGCTGGCATCACAGAACATTGTGTCATGTACCCCATCGACACCATGAAAGTGCGCTTTCAACGCTCCTCGCAGAGTCCGCACGTAGCTGACCGCGACGTGTTTGCAGACACGTATGCAGGTCATCGCAGCGTCGCCCGCAGCGGTTTACACCGGCATCGGCAATGCCTTCACGCGCATAACGTCGACCGAGGGTGCGCGTGCACTCTGGCGCGGCGTGTCTTCCGTCGTGCTCGGCGCGGGCCCCGCACACGCCGTACATTTCGGAATGTACGAGGCTGTGAAGGAGCTAACGGGCGGGAACCGGGAGGACGTACAGAACCAGTGGATCTCAACGTGTACGTGCTTGATTTTACCGCCCTCGATTATTTTACTCAGAGGCACTGCAGCATTCGCGGGTGCGGCGGCGACGATTTCGAGCGACGCGCTCATGAATCCCTTTGATGGCGCGTGTGCTCGCTTTCGCTACTTCGCGGCTCCTGACGCGTCGCCCGCCCATTCGCATAGTCATCAAGCAGCGCATGCAGATGCACGAATCTCAGCATCGCCATATGATCGCCTGCGCGCGCACGGTCCTTCGCACTGAGGGCATCGGCGCCTTCTACGTCTCCTACCCAACGACGCTCACCATGACTGTGCCCTTCACCGCCGCGCAATTCACCGTGTACGAGCAGGTAAAGGCCGCGCTTAATCCCAGCGGCGCGTATTCGCCCTCGTCGCACGTGATCGCCGGCGGTGCGGCGGGTGCTGTCGCCGCCGCGATTACCACGCCCCTCGATGTCGCCAAGACGCTCCTGCAAACGCGCGGCACGTCGCCGGATCCACAGATTAGAACCTGCAGGGGCATGCTTGATGCATTTAAGATCATTTGGACACGCGAGGGCGCGAAGGGGTTCGTACGTGGGTTAACGCCGCGCGTTGTGACACACATGCCGAGCAACGCACTCTGCTGGCTCTCGTATGAGTTCTTCAGTGTGTTCTCTTCCTTCTTTCATCCCATGAGATCATTGTTAATGGCACCTGCAGAGTCAACCATCCGCTCATGAAATGCCGCATTGATGACTGAATGCAAGCGGTACATTTGTCGCCGCGACACCGTCTACACACCGACCATCCCATACACATTTTTCTCGAATTCCTGTCTTCGCTCTGCTCTGGGCTTTGCACGCTGTTCTATCAATCAGTCATGCTTGCGCACACACTGGTATCTTAGGTAGTCTCTTATTGCTAGAATGAATCTCGAGTTCAAGTGGAGTCTTGTCGACGTACTGCAACATCAGAAGGCATGGGTATGTTATTGGCTTATTCGAGAGCGCGACGTGGCGGTAAAGCACGACCGGAGAAAAAATCTAGGCATTCGGATGAATCAGATACTACCGTGGCCGCACGCGGACGAATACGTCGATGGGTTAAGTATCAGCATAAAGTTTGAAGCAAGTTTGACCTGCGCAGTCCTGGCGGCGCCTGAAGGAAGAAGATTTGTCCAGAAATTCGGCTGGCAGGAACAGACAGCAGAAGCGAAGCCATTACCTTGTGGCTGCGAGAGACGGCTGCGACCAGCAACCTGAAGGCGTTTTATTTGCCTAGATCCATACTACTCTGTCGATAACCATTTGACGGATCGCTACAATTCAACGCACTGTCTGGCTAACTTCCGCAGTTGTACAATAATGCCCATTACGGTCTCCCCGCGACGAAGACGGTTGTTGCATTCGAAGAGCTGACTCTATTACAATACCAGGATACCTGCAGCCAAGCGGCCTTGGACGGATTATGTGCTGATACCGTACGCGTAGATAGTAATACATTCAATTTCCATCTCATCAAGTACACAACCGAGTAATACTTTAGAGCAGGCGATGAATTCGTGGCCTCTTGAGAATCGCGTTTCATCACAAAGGCGGGAGAACTTTCGCATCTGCGAACAGTGCCCATACCTTCCGGCAATAGGTCACCATAGGCTCCCCTTCTTCCGTGAAACCCGCTTCCTTTATCGCGCTTGTATCGAGGATCCTGTCGAGCGGAATCGACATCACAAACAAGAAGTCGAAGCTCGTCGCCTCGAGCACGCCCGGGCGCAAGCCATGCTCGCGCTCAAGTGTACCCCATTCTTCTGTGTGCTCGCCCACCCAATTCAGGACGTCTGCGAACGCGCGAGTCGGACTAGGGTCGTCTTGCTGTGTCGAGACACCCTCGAGACCCCATGCACCCGCGAGAGCCGGCCAGCGCTCCGCATAGCGGCTCGGGGCCACCGCAACATTGAAACCTCTGCCATTTAACGTGCTGTCCCCATGAAGGCTGAGCCATATGGCGCAACGCGCGATGTAGTCGGCAGGCGACTCAGAGTTAAGTGCATTTGCGCCGATGATGCTCGCAGGGAGAGCAACCTTTGCGCCGCGGCCGTGTACCGCACGGTAGAGGGCGAGGTAGACGCCGAGTACGAGAGCGAGATTCATCGGGTTGTTGGTTGGAGCATAGCCAACTATGACGTCCGGACGGATGTCATTCCACTTCCAAGTGGCGGATTTGGCATGCTCAGCAATGATCTATCCGCGTGTCAGACAACGCTACCCCGTCGGCCTATGAAGGATAGGCGTACGTCGAGCTGCCTGTAGTAGAAGATGTTCTCAGAGGCGAGGGGTTCGGGAATACGGGGCGCATCTTCCTTAAAAGGAATGGGCGGGGGGGTTATCTGGCCCGCCAGATGCATGCCATAGTACTATGGAATGAATTTTGGCCATAGCTTTTTCATGCATTTTTAAACACCACATACCTTCGCCCCTGTTTGTAGGAGAAAGTACTCCAGGCGTGGAGAAGTCTCTCCAAGGGCACGCAGCGTTGTGTCGAGCATTTGCCCGTTTACCTCCGTCTGTGAACCCTCCGTCGGCGCGTGGGCGTACGCTAGCATTAGCATGTAAGTCAAAGGTCGATGACGAGGGAACCGCATCCTACACACCATACCAGTACACATGCGTAATTTGGTCGATGCTCGGAACCTTCTCCCGAAGTGCCTTTATGACATCCTCGACTGAATGCACGAGATTGACACCCGATACGAATGTAAGGCGGGGGTCCTCGAGGATTATCACATCGCAGGGGAGAGGGCGGTTGGACAAAGCGATAACACGCGAGAAGGTTGTCGGCGTCGGGTAGCGGAGGAGCTCGCGGGCCATGGCCCAGCCGGAGATACCTGATGCACCAAAGACAAGAGCTACGCGATGTGACATCGTAGAAGAGACTGGTAGACGATGAGAACTATTAGAAGTCCGGGGCAACCTTTATACTGCACGCCGGCCAGTCCCCGCGACAGTACTAATAACCTCGGCGAACGCCAGTCTCGGCGACTGAAATAATACTGGCGAAGGTTAGTGGCTGTTGGGTGATCATCCATCACCCGCTATGTAAGTGATCTTGTTTACGCTTTATGGCGCAATGACAACCGTCAGCGGGGGTGCTGCAGTGGTTCCCAGGTCGAACAAAGATCACTGGGAGAACTGCAATGGAATCCCCATGTCACCGCCCCCGACGATTGTGTTGTGCGAAGACATTTACTGACACCGATCGTCAGCTGAGCAGCCATACATATGACATGCAGCTATAGTCAGCAAGCTGGCTACGGTCGAAAAAGATGCGACCCTACTGCTACTACAATGTCGGAGAGGGCCTCTTGTCCATGGTAGCCACGAGCGTTCATCTCGGGCCTCCTGAAGAACCAGGTCATGAGCACCCGTGATCTTGGCAAGCCTTGCGGTCTTGAGCCGTTGCCATTTTCCTCGCTCATGTGTAGTCAGACTGAGCCACAATACCACCCTGACAGCGTAACAATGGTCACCGGTTCGGGTGTACCTCGGCCAGACAAGTATCCCCGGGTCTCAGAAAACCTGCCGGCCGTCCGCTCTAGAATAGACTCGGCTGGCTTATAAATTTCACTGAAATTGGCTATGGTGTGAGTGAAGAAGCGTAGTCCAGCAAGTGAAGACCAAATGGACAAATAGATCGCGCCGCATCCCATGCGTTGTGATGGTGCGAAACAACTCACATGGCAACACAAACTCGAAGTTACGGTTGCGTCGGTCCGATCATCCTCTACTTCTCACACAGGTCACCTCATCATGCTTGCTATCTTCTCTGCGACGACCATCGAGACCTCAGCGTATACGCCTTGAAACATACGGTAATGTCGGGATGATGATGAGCCGTCACGTATCACATAGGCGGCAGAATTTTTGCCTCTGCGAACCTCCTCCACGCCTCCCTGTAATACGTCGCCGCAGCCTGACTTTCCTCCGTCCATCCAGCCTCCTTAATAGCACTGCAGTCGTGATATCTGTCCACAGGAATTGAGATCGCGAACAAGAAACCGAAGTCCATCATGCCGAGCAGGCCCGGGTGTAGACCATGTTCGCGCTCCAGGGCGTACCACGCACTCGCATGCTCACCAATCCATTTTGCAACTTCTGCACCCGCACGTGTTGGGTCTGAGTCCTCTTGCCCTGTCGCGATACCCTCGAGACCCCATGCTGCCGCGAGATCGATCCATCGATCCGCGTATGTACTCGGCGGTACCGCGACGTTGAAGGATCGTCCGCTTAACGCGCCGTCTTCGCGGAGGCTCAACCAGATCGCACTCCGAGCCAGATGATCTGCAGGTGATTCACCGCTGATTGCGTTGGCACCGGCAATGCTAGCAGGAAGCATGATCTGGGCGCCGATTCCGTGTACAGCACGATAGAGCGAGAGGTAGAGGCCTAATATGAGAGCGAGGTTCATCGCATTCGTCGCAGGGCCGTAGCCAATGACATGTTCTGGACGAACGTCATTCCATCTCCACGAAGACGATTTGGCGTGTTCTTTAATAATCTGCACGGTGTCAGAAAATTCAAACGTGGAGGGACAGCCGGGGGGAAGCTTACATCCGTTTGTTTGTAGTAGAAGATGGTCGAGGCAAACGGTTCTGGGAGGCGTGGTGCGTCTTCTTTCCACGGAGCGGGAGGGATGATCACCTCCCTCGTTAGATGAGCGCCATAATACTGCAAAGCAAGATCAGGGGAGGACAAACCAGGCTACGTACGATAAAGCTGACCTTTCCTCCGGTTTGCCAGATGAAATGAGCCATATTGGGCGACGTCTCCTTCAGAGCGTGAAGGCTCGTGTCCAGTAACGTACAGTTTACTTCCGCTATGGAACCATCCTTGGGAGCGTGGACGTATGCTGCACCAACATAGTCAGCGAGCGCTTAAGAGAAAATGGGAATTGGCATACCGTACCAGTACACATGCGTAACTTGCTCGATATTGCGATTTTTTTCGCGAAGCAACCGAACAACTACATCCACTGGTTGCGTTAGGTCTATTCCCGAAACCAGCTCCAGTCTTGGATCGTCCAACAGAAACACATCATGAGAGAGCGGTCGATTAGATAGAGCGATGATGCGCGTGAACGTCTTCTGACTCGGGTAGAGCAGAAGTTCGCGGGTCATGGCCCACCCAGAAACACCAGAGGCACCGAAAACGAGGGCTACGCGTTGGGTCATCGTTCCAGGTTCGGGCTCAGAGCGGAGGACAAGCGCCGAGAAGCTGAGGTTTTAAACGCATTTCACCAGGTACTTATATACCAGTCGTCGGACATAGAAGCAAGGCAGCTTATCAAGAATCTCTGAAGAGTGTTCAAGCACGATGACACCGTCCCGAGAGACGAGCAGGTATTGGAGGTCGAGCACCGTCGGGAGAAGGGTGGAGGGCATGATCGTAGTGACGTGAGTCACGACCGGCCGACGGTCTCATCTGAAACTGGTGTTCGACAAGGCGTATGATCGATGTAATGCGTCAGCACCGTTTCGTTCTTAACACCGGGCAGAGAGGAGGGGATGGGCGTTGAAGGAAGCTGGCGGGTGGAGCTGTGGAGAAGCAGACATATAGAAAGGTGGGGGCTCAGCTTATATGATGACGGTGACGCCACTGACGCGACTTCCGGCCAGCGCACCGCTAAGGTACTCTGGACCAGGACAGTCAGATACCCCTTACACGATCGCCCTAGCATATCAAGCTCGAGGAGGAACGTACTGGACGGGAAGGATTCTTTATTGCTACTGGAATCGGAGGAACAGAGACTACGAACAGACCCCTCTACATAGGCGGCAAAATCTTGGCTTCCGCAAATCTCTCCCACGCTTCCGTGTAGTACTGCCGCACCGTTTCGTCCTTCTCCGCCCACCCCGCCTCCTGGATGGCACTCAAATCATACCGACGATCGACCGGAATCGACATCACGACGAGGAAATCGAAGCCCGCCGCTTCAAGCACGCCCTTGCGCAACCCATGCTCCTGCTCGAGTTTGGTCCACGTCTCTGCGTGCGCGCTGATCCACTGTGCCACCATCGCGCCGGGGCGCATCGGGTCTGGGCCATCCTCCTGCGCCGCAACGCCTTCGAGGCCCCATGCCGCCGCAATTTCCGTCCAGCGCTCCGCGTACGTGCTCGCACGGACGGCGACGTTAAACGAGCGCCCGCTCAACGCGTCGTCCTCACGGAGGCTCAGCCAGATCGCACATCGCGCAACGTAGTCCGCGGGCGACTCGTTATTGGGCGCATTTGCGCCGGAAATATTCGCGGGGATGGCCACCTTTGCGCCTCGACCGTGCACGGCGCGGTAGAGGGCAAGGTAGATGCCAACGATGAGAGCAAGGTTCATCGGGTTTATCGTGGGACTATAGCCGATGACGGGGTCCGGGCGGACGTCGTTCCATTTCCAAGTAGCCGACTTGGCGTGCCCGGCTAAGATCTTCGTGTGTCTTAGAAGGCATCGACGAGCATATCTGACACATGAGAAGGACTCACGTCGATCTGGCGGTAATAGAAGACGGTCGAGGCGAAAGGCTCTTGAAGGCGCGGTGTGTCCTCCTTCCATGGGACGGGTGAGAGACTCGCCGTGCCCACAAGATGAGCGCCGTAGTACTGCGGTGCTGAGTGAGAAACGAAAGAGGGAGGGAGCGTCGAGACGAGCCTTTCCTCCGGTTTGCAGAGTGAAATGGACCATATTGGGCGCTGCCACCTTTAGGGCGCGGAGCGTGGTATCAAGGAGTTTTGCATTTGCCTCTACTATGGAACCTTCTTCCACAGTGTGGATATATGCTATGCCAGTCGCTCAGCAACAGGTCGTTGGCCAAGACGATACGTGCTAGCTACATACCATACCAGTACACATGTGTAACCTGATCGACATCCCGAACCTTCTCTCGTAGCGCCTCCACGACCAAGTTGACTGGCCGGGTGAGGTCCACACCTGAAGCCAACTCCAGTCGCGGATCGTTCAGGAGAGCCTTATCACGCGACAACGTTCGGTTAGACAGTGCAACAACGCGCGTGAACGTCGTTGGGTCGGGGTAACGAAGCAGCTCGCGGGCCGTTGCCCAGCCAGAGACACCAGACGCACCAAAGACGAGAGCTATCCGTGCCATCCTGGAGCAGAAAGTGATGCTGAGGTTCCGTAGAGCTTCCGAGCACTATATAGACCTTATCGGAGATTAAACAAAGACGAGTTACTAAGTCTTTTGTCAGGCTGTCAGGCACTGCTTACCATAGCGCTGTCCCATCACAGGAGATATATTCAGAACGTTGAGATACTTCCAGAGGACGTGACTGAAGGGAGGTGGCGAACATAAGTGACCGAGCGTCCAGATGGGTCTGAACGCCACCTTGACCAAGCCGCTGGTCAGTTCTGAGTTCTTCCTGCATGCCATGAACAGGACCTGAACAGAAGACACGATCGTCAAGACAGGACCTTCCAACAGTCGTCTCCAAAACCACTGGCGCCTCATCCTTAACCCCGAGCTAGGAAGTCCTACGGGGTGGCTATTGGCGCGTTCCCACGAAAAGCTAGAGCGGGGAATCACGGCGACATGACGTGGTCTAGATTGAAAGCCCTCGAGCTCGTAGCAAGACGGCAGGTGTCCGGCGTAGACGGAGAGCTCAAGCTCGGATGACATCACGCGACGCAGGAAGAAGCATGCAAGCATGGCATATCGGCTGGCCTAGGCATAAACGGCGTAGCATCGTACACTCCCCGCTCACGACACGCACAAGGCCTTTTACTGCGCCGCCTCTGCGAACGCAAGGAGATCCGAGTCTCCCGGGTCCGTAATCGTCATAACACTAGCCCACCAACATCAGCCATTCCACCCTAGCCCACCAACAGAGGAAAAAAAGAGTGCGCACCCGACGCGGAAGAGCTTGCCGGCCGCAGTACCGAGGGCGACGTTCGTGCCCGCGAAATGGTGCACGGCCGTCTTGGAGAGCATGGCGTAGTACTCGATCTCCGACTTGCGGAGCGGGGGGATGTTGCCGGCGATGAGGATGAGCTTGGCTGCGGGTGCGCGCATTCGGGGTCGCACGCGGGGTACGCCGCGCGCAGGAGCGATGGAGGCGATGGGGAGGGAGAGAAACGGAGGGCGTCAGCGAGAGACCTTCTCAGCCGCGGCTCCAGTCCCGACGGGCGAGAGTGCGGGGCGCTCACCTTTGGAGTTGCGCATCTGCTTGAGCGCAGACTTGTAGCCGAGCGTGTACTTGCCCGACTTGACGACGAGCGCGAGGCGGGCGGTGATCGACTCGGTCGACTTGGACGACTTGGACTTCTTCGTGGGGGCCATCGCGCGTGTCGGCTCTTGTTAGGAGATTGGTGCGGGCGGAGATGCGGGTTCTTGACGCTGCTTGCTGGGACGCGCAGTGTTTTCCTGTTTCGTTGGGACTCGCTTGTTCGCCGGGAGCTGCCGGACGACTGCCTAGCTGCTCATCACGTGGCATTCGCACGGTCTTATCTGCCTCAAACACCCTCTTTTACCCAAGTTGGAAATACGTCTCGACATATACACAATATTACACCCGCACGCCGCGACTCGCAATGAGAATGCCCGCCTCCGTAACCACACCAACTCGAATCAGCGTCAACTCAGCTCCTCGTACACATGGGCGCTGAGCGTTTCACGGCCTCGATTGATCGTCGCTGCACACCAGACATTCAAAAGCCCGAGCACGGAAAGCATGGGGGACCCCACGTTGCCGCGGGCGTGCAGGATCTGTCTGATCTCCCGAAGTCCTCGCACCCATCGCTGACGCCGAACCGCCACCGACAGCCCTCCGAACTCTCGACGCACCCACGCGTCGCGCGATCTGAAGTCCCATAGGGAAAACTCCACAGGACGGGCCCGCTCGGGATGGGCATTCCGAGGTACGCCGATGCCGCGCGAGACCGTGCAGGCGTTTTCACTTGCTGGGGGGGGGATGGTGTGAGCGGCGCTGCGAACTCTCGTACGCAATCAGAAGGAGGCGCGAAGAGAAGAGAAGTTCAGCCTGGCTGCGGCAACGCGCTCGAACTTGAACTTTGCTCACGCAGGCAGGCCGCGGCGCGTCGAGCCCGAGTCCGCCATCTGTCTGCCAGCACGTCGTCGCACGGAACTCGAGCGCGAGAAGCAGGAGAGTCGGAGCGTCGAGTGTAGCTCCGTGCGGTGGAAGCAGAGAGGCAGGTCCGCGTCCACACTGCCTGCGGCCGGGTCATGCGCACCGGAGGGTCGACGGGGCCGCTGTAGAGAAGACGGTCGCGCAGCGTCGGAATATTATGTCTTGCGTGCGCGAAAAGAGGCTGTCAGAATGCGTGTCCGGCCTTCGCACCTCGGACACGAACGCGCGCAGCATCTAACGGCGTGTGCATCTCGGCGTTCGCGTCGAAGCGTGTGGTGCGCTAGTACGGTGCGACGGATTAGCATAGCAGGCGAGAACACTTTCGACCTGCAACGGTTCGCCGTACCCGACAACCTCCTCCGTGCAAGTCCGCTTTGCGGCCGAGCACCTTCACAGAACGAGTTACCCGCTGTTAGAGCCCGCGGGCTGTCCCTCACCCCTAGTATAGTCATGGTACATGCGTACGAGAGCTGTCTGTTATGGAGCTTACCACTCTCCGGACAGTAAAATACACACCAAAAAAAACGGTGCGATGGCAGGTGGGCGACGCGTTGTGTTCGATGGCTGGCTGGACGGACTAGATGTGGGCGCGCGGGGACAGTTCGCGGGTGGGGTCGTCGGTGCGCTGGGTTGCGAGCGTCGGGACGCGGTCGCGGGATCGTTGGGCGGAGCGGGGTAAGTAAGACACTTCCCCGAGATGCGATGCGCGGGGAAGCGCGTCGCCGAGGCGGGCGGGTGCACGCGAGACATGTACATGCTCTAGTATGCAGCCGAAACTGTCGCACTGCTGAGTTCAGGGTTGGAGGCGGTGCGCCGTTGGTGGTGTAGTTGCTAGGTGGTGGCGCGAGGAACTAGGACTGTTGTGAGAGCTGCCTGTGCTGGAGAATGGTGTCCAGCTGATTATAGATTGCCCTTGATTGGAGCAAACTCCCAACGACAACAGGCGTGAGCAGCCTCCTCGGCGCGCAATCCGTAGGTGGAGGCGGTGGTACGCCCGGGACCGGGATAACGCGAATGACCGGTCGCGCGTCATCGCCGTCGCTTGCTCGCGAAACCGACAGGATGACACTCCCGGCCTTCTCGAGCACACGGCGGCGCTCGACAGCATTCTATCGCTCGACAAGGTTCCGACACGCCCGCGCAACGCCACGCCACATCGCGGTTCGCATTCACATCCTATCGCCTCGCCTCGCCGATGACGTCGCGCGCGCAAGAAGAAGAAGAAGAAGCCGGCGACGATGCATCTTCTCGTGGGGGGATGGGTAAGAACGTTCCGTCTGACGGGCGCGCTAGGCTTATCGTGCAGGGTGCGGGCGCAACGCCATTGGATGCGGGGGCTGTACGGCGGTGGATTGGACGCGGGGCGATGTGCTTTCAGGGGCGGGAGAAGAGAAGTGTCGCGGCGGGGAAAGGGCGGCGTGCGGTTTGGCTGGATAGGGGTCTTTGTAGCGTACGAGGCCATGCGCCGCGCGCTGGCAGAGGCGATCTTCGACCCTAGAATGCGGCGCTCGAGCGCAGGAATAGCACAGGACGCATGTGGTAACGCAAAGCTGGCGGGAAGCGCGGACGTGCGGTCGCCACAGGTGGGAGGAGTGCCGGGCAAGGCGAGTAGGCAGGCGCGCGGGGAAGCACGGTGACGCGTGCGGGCGAGCGAACGTGCCTTTGTCGGTCTGATGCCGGGCGGGGAGGACGAAGAGAGTTTGGAGGCTAGGAGAGAGAAGGCGGGCGGCGGGCTTCTGATCGGATCGGCTGGTTGGGACCGCGTGGCGGGGTGAGGCGGGCGTACGACGGCGCGTGGCGGAGGGCTGATGCACGGATTGTTGTAGTACAGAACAGAAGGGCAGCACTAGTGGATGCGGCGGGAGGGAGCGGCGGCGACGATCGCCAGATACGCGAAGCACGTTTGTGGTGAGCACCGGGTGGCTGTGCCGAAGGGCCGGCGACTCAAGGAAGCTCGGAAAGGAGCGGGAGGCGGGAAGCGAAGCGTAGGCAGGGAGAACTGCGGCTCTATCGTTGGATAGAGGAGAAGAAGCGGAAGATGTGCTGGCTGGAGAGGACCGGCCGGAGGCTGAGGTGGACAGAGTGGAAGTTGTCGGGCTTTTGTGCAGCGAGACAGGGCGCCAGAGACCCGGGCTGGGGAGGATTCGCACGGGCGCTGTTCTTGTTTTCGCGGTACTTAATCTTCGGTCGTCCATCCCTGCTCCTGTCGCTCCTCGCCGACGTCCCCACCTCGTCGTCGTCGTCGCCCACGATGGCGATGCCATCGCAGCCGCCGCGCTCGATCCTCAAACGGCCGTCCCAGAGCAATCCTCACCTGCCGGCCCTGGTCGCGGACGGCAGCAGCGCGCGCCGATGCGCCAACAGCGTGCGGTTCCCGCCGTCGCCGTCGCTGACGCGGACGTTCTCTGCGCACTCGCCGGCTGCCTACGACCGGTCGCCGATCGTCGTCGTCCCCAACTCGTGCGCCCTCCCGGCCCGCGGCTGCCCAGGCAGGACCTACCACCCGGGCTCTTCCTCTTCTTCCTCTTCCTCCTCCCTCGCGCCCCGCCC
>MU273744.1:0-38004 GCA_022160365.1 Vararia minispora EC-137
AGCCGCCCTCCGCTCGCGCTGCCCGCCGTCCCCGCAGCCCCGGAACGCCCCGCGCCCAGCCCTCCGCGGTCTAGACCCTCCCGTGCCCGTCCGCCGCCCGCGCTGGGCGCACCCAGGCCCTCCCGTTCTTCCCCGCTGCTCTCCCCTCCATCCCCACCTGCACGCACACCGTCCATCCCATAACAATATTAATCGGAATCGGAATGTACAACCGACCCGCATCGTACAGTACTCGCACTTGTACACCCGCAGCACACACGTCACCGCGCGCTACAGCACCGTCATCCGTCATCCATCCCACACCCCACACGCCCCCTCCGCCCGCCAATTCCCGTCCAAAGCCCACCAGCGCTCGCACGACGCCTATCTCCAGCGCCTATCCTCACAGGCCTAGACCCACACGGCCGCCGCACCCAGGCCGCCGTCCGCCTGTCCCTCCGGCGTCCGCTCCTCGTTTGCCTGCCGGAGCCCGGTCCCCCACCGCTGCCCCAGCGCCGAAGACGGCCCAGTCTAGACCCGCCGCACGAGGGCTCCAGACATTCTAACGCGCTTAATAAGCCTGCAGGCTGCGGCCGCGCGCTTGGGCGTAGCGCCCATGGTGGCGCTCTGATGTGCCCGAATCACACGCCGTCGGCATCCTTGCACCCCGACACGTTTCCTACTTCACGAAGGGACGGTGCGCGGGGGTGTTACTAGGTAGAAACTGAAACTGTCGTCAAACCGGCTTCAATAGGAAGCGGCGACGGTCCTCGAAATGTCTTCTTTTCCGCACCGACCGACGGAATCGTAAACGGCATGGAGGCAGCAGCTCCTTCGCCATGACCTGCGTCTCCCCCCAAGAAGACCGAAGCTAGGAGTTTAGATCTTCAAGGTCGTAGGCCGGCGTACAGGCGAAACCACCTTGCCTCCCGCACGAATCCCTGCCTTACCACTTGGACAGTATCGCCTACATGTAAGCTCAAAGACCGCCCCGACATTCTTTCATCCCTCAACGCCCATCCCTCCTCTCGTCTTTACACCATCACACCCCATCGACCCGGCGATAATCTGCATTGCACCAGAGCACGCTTTTCTGGACGTCTTTCCACCCGCCGTCCACCCCCCCGTATATACATCCGCTTAGAATTCAAGGAAGATCGTTCGCCACGGATTTCGATAGAGGCCGATTCAGCTCGCGTGCCTGCGTCGGCGGTAGCCGATCGCGATCCGGCCTGGAGGTTGCCCCATCGCAGTGACGTGCGAGGGGAAGACGTCGGGCAGCAGGGGGCGCGGTGTTTCGTGGAGACGAACGCTGCGCGCGTGCCGGCGTTCGGCGCAGCATGCTTCACTCTGGCGTCGCGGGAGCGCGCACACGTTGTGCGGTGGGGCGCTGGAGACGTCGCTCAGCGCGGCGAGTGTTGTGAGAGAAGCAGGGGTCTGGCGCGGCAGGACGGTGTCATGGGCGGGCGACAGGTCAAGTGTGCGTGGGCTAGGTCTAGCCGGATGGAAGGGAGAGAAGCGAGTCTTGAGGCCGAGCCGGGGGCGTCCGGCGGCGCGCTAGGACTTGGGACAGACCAAAATCAAGGTGCGCTTGGTGCGTAAAGGGCATGCACGGGGCCTGCATATACCTTTGGCCGCCGAATAAAATACCTTTCCCGAGCGAGCAAGGGATGTCAAACCATTGGAGAGTGCAAGTCTCGAAGCAGCTTCGAGTTCACACGTCTGTGGCAGTAGCTGGCTTACTTCGTGGGGTCGCACTGTGATGCGGACATGCACGTGGCTTTGCGTCTGAGCGCCCAGAGCTCAAGGACTAGGAGAGTTCCCATCCGGTCGAGAGAGAAAGAATCAAGCTTCAAGTATAAGAGTAGAGCTCGAAATGCGGGGAACGCTCGAGCCGTGCCGGGTTTATCTCTAGCGGAGTCTGCGTTCGAGTGACGAGCTGGCGTTCAAGTTGAGGGTCGGATACAGCAGCCTGCCGACATACAGAACTTGCAAAAAGAGAGAATAGAGGTAGATAATTCACTCCAAGGGGACATGATGGCGAAGGGGCCGAACCGTGGTTCGTGGTGGTCAAGAGCAAAGGGACGAGTGAGTTTGCACGACCAAGGGCTCGATCAATCGAGAATTCACGACTTGACGTCACTCACAAGCACTCGTGTGAGCGCCACGTGGACGCGCCGGCACGCCGGGGCAGCCGCTGACGCATGCGAGGTAGATTAGGTTCGGCGTCCCTCTCGTTTGACCATCACCATCACGATTCGGTACTCAGTATGTCGTCCTCGGAGCGATCCCTCGACGACGCGCCCATGCGTGCTACCAGCAGCGGCGCAGGAGCGCGCCCGCTGGCGAAGAAGCGGCGCGTGCAGACGACGCGCGCGTGCGACCGCTGCAGAGCAAAGAAGAGTGAGCGAGCCGCGGGGCACCGCACCTTTCCCCGCGTGTGCTGAACAGAACGTGTCCAGTTCGCTGTAGGAGCCCCGTCATGACTCGTTTCTGCACGCTCTCACCGTCTCTGGAGGTGATGGTGTGCCTGGCACGACGTGCTCCCACTGTGCTGCGACCGACAGCCCCTGTGTCTTCACGCCGCGCGCGAAGGTGAGCCGGCCGCGCAGAAACAGCGATATTAGTCCGGTTCTGACGTGCCGTCGCCACCGAAGCCCGCACGGTATATAGACAAGAAGTGCGTGCGCAGGCGGCTTCCGTCCGGGAGCCCGTGGCTCACGCTGGCGACGTCGGCAGGTACGTGGACAAGCTCGAGACACGCGTCCAGCGACTGGAGCGTCTTCTCTCGCGTGTAAGCGGCGCACGCACTACCTCCTGGGCTACGTTGATACCCGCGCATGCGCAGCTGCATCCAAACGACGACTTTACGAGTGAGCTTGCGGAGGACGACCCACCGACTCCGACGGACAGCCTCGCACAGGCTGACACATTCACCACGCCACCTCCGTCGCTCGACCGGCCACCAGACCCGGAGCCAAGCCCCTCCGTGAACCTACGGTACCCTTCTTTGTCCTCGCCCGACGAAGAAGGCTTTCTGCCTAGCTCACGAGCGGTAAGCGACGACGATAGCTCAGTGAAGTGGCCACTCGAGCTATCGCGCGGGTTCCACGACGATGACGACGCGGTGCCGTTTCGGTACTTCGGACGCAGCAGCAACGCGCACTTTGTGCAGACCGCACTCAGCTTCCGCTCGGAGGTGCCGAGCACAGACCAGGATGTCATGCAGCGCTTCATATCCAGTGCCCAGCGCAGGCCTGAGTTCTGGAAGCCTCACCCGGTGGGTAGACGTCGTCAACGGCGCGATGTGGATACGTTTCTGACTCATTGATTTGTAATCATCCTTAGTGGGAGCGCGCGAGAGTCCTGTCGACGCCGCCAGTCTCGCCATTCACCTTCCCCGCGCCCGACCTCCTACCGCGTCTAATCTCCTCTTACTTTCAGCTGCCGCACTACCTTTTCCCTATCCTGCACCGTCCGACATTCGAGGCAGACTTCGCCGCCGGAAAGCACCTAAAGGACGAGGGCTTCGGCGCCATCGTACTGCTCCTCTGCGCGATTGGCGCGCGTATAACGGATGATCCACGCGTCTTCCTTGATCATCCCGACCGGCCCGCGCACCCACACTCGGCCGGCTGGGCCTGGTTCCGTCAAGTGCAGGTCGTGCGCAACACGGCGCTCGTTGATCCCAGTGTGTACGATCTGCAGATCATCGCCGTCAGTGCCGTTCTCTGTCTCGGTCTACGCGGCACTGATTGTTGATCTGCAGCTGTCCGCACAGTATATGGCAGGCATCTCGCCCGCGCAGGCATGCTGGTCTATGGTCGGTATTGGGATTCGTATGGCGCAGGACGTTGGTGCACACCGGAAACGGATGTACCAGGAGCAGACCGTAGCAACGGAGCTATGGAAGCGGGCGTTCTGGTGCAGAGGCCCGTCTGAACCGCGTAGTTCGGCTTGCTTATGCGTCATACAGGGCTTTAATGGCGCTGGATGTGTGGTTTAGCGCGACACTCGGACGGTCGTGTGCGCTCTCACTGAATAGGTGACCTCACTCGTCTACCCTGCGAGCCCTGCTGACCGCTGCAGCATCGACGTCGAGTTACCTCCCGATTGCGACGACGAATACTGGCTTGAGAAAGATCCTGCGAAAGCGTTCAAGCAGCCACCGGGCAAGCCTTCGGACCTGTCCTATTTCGTCTGCCTTGTGCGACTCTACCTCATTTACTCACATGCCCTCAGAACCATCGTGCGTGCGGCATCGCTGTCTGCGCATGCTCTACTTACTGCCTGGTAGTACTCTCCGAGGAGTCATAAGGATACGGCAGAGTTCAGCCATGCGGAGTGGTCAAAGCGGGTCGTCTCCGAACTGGATTCTGCGCTAACCGCCTGGTACGAGTCCTTACCGCCCCACCGTAAGTACGCAGAGTACCCAATGGTTTCTCCCGTAACGTGCTCTACAGTAATCTGGAATCCCGCTGCGGAAAACCCGATCCACTTCATGCAGAGCAGCTCATTACACTCTGGCTACCGTCTTGTGCAGATGACGATCCACAGACCATCTATAGGTGGTTCCGGAAACCCTTCCTCGATCAGTCTGCAGAGCCTCGCGATCTGTACGTCCGCCGCGCGTGCGTGCATCCATGTCCAGAAGGAACACCAGCAGCGTAGACCCGGCCTTATCTCTGCAGGTCCTTTGGCAAGCTTGCTCTCGTGTTACACGCATGTGCCAATTCTCATCCCGAGCAGGTCCCTACGTTCGTGGCTGCAGTGGTTTTGTTACTACGGATATGGCTCGCGAAGCGAACAGAGATGCGCATCGACGTGGAAAAGGAGATGGACGACATTCACGCGGTCGTGAATTTCTTGGCGCTGGGCGAGACGAGGTGAGGCGACAGCCCGTTTCTCTCAACACATGCACCTGACGTGTTCTCTCCATGAGGTGGCCACTCGCAGGCCGGCTCAAGGACATGCTCGTGACGATGTCGACCGCCAGCGACCTCCCGCTCCCGGCGACGTTGCCATCGTCTAAACACGAGCGATCCGAGAGCGACGACGAAAGAACGCGCGGAGATGCCACGTTTCAGCCATGGCGAGGGAGCGATGAGCGGCGAGAAGCGCAGCGCAAATTTCCGCAAGCGACCAGGGATGCGGCCGTGCAGTTGTCCCGCCCGTTCCCAGAGGCGCCGAGCGGGTCTGTCGTGGAAGAGATTGCGACGTTTGGCCCGCCACTGTCGCCGCAGAGCAATGGCCTCTTTCTCTTTGATCAGGGTAGGACAGTGGATACACGGGGGCTCGGACAGCCGTCCGTCTTCGTTGCGGGCGGCGCTCCGGGCTTCTTGTCCCCCGAACGAACAGCCAACCTTGCGATATCCCAGAACTTCCCAGGTCCGCTTGTGGCTCTGCTGCTGAGAGTACGCTGACCACTCGCTCAACAGATTCGATACCTGATAAGCAGAACGCGCTCTACTCCGGCCTTTTTCATCATTCGGGTAGTCTCCGTCAGGTCCACGACCCCCAGCCGGGAGGATACGGCTCAACACCGCCAACGGCGCCAGCACCAGACCTTAATATGCGCGCGCCGTTCCCGGACTACCAGCCCCGAGTTTTCAGCCAGCCTCAGTTGTTTTGCCCGACGCAATCAAACCAAAATATGCAGGACGATGATTTTGCGAGTTTCTCCGCGCCAGCGAACTCGCAAGCTCAGGTCGCGAACGACGTGGCCGCGGTCTGGTCGACGCTGCCCGTGACATTCCGGTGCGTGTGCGTTCAACCTTGTCAGCGTTTATGGAGCTGATACGCACGAACAAACAGATCAGAAGAGTGGGACAGCTTTCTGTCTGGATTTGTGGATATAGCTGGCAGTGGGCCACTAGGGCAGGGAGAGATGGTATTTGGACAGCAGCAGGACCGTGGTGCCCCGAGCCTCTTCTAGTTCAGCACGTAGTATTGCGCGATTTACTACAATCACAATCTAATCCTTGAACTGGTCTCTGGCGTCTACCAATGATCGCTCCCTTCAAGGTCTCTAGGGATTAGATGTCACTTTCGTTCTCGTTTCCAAAGCGTGGGCAAGCTCAAGCGCGCGGACTTTCTCCTGCTCGGTCGTGGATGCGAGGGCAGGTGCGCATAGTGAGCAGCGTGACCTAGAAACAGCAACAAAACATACCTCGAGCGCGAACAGATGTGAATCGTAGGACTCGGGCGCCATTTCGCGCACGGCTGCTGCAAGCTTGTAAAGGTACTCCTATCAGTAACGAGTGAGATACGCGTATGGTGATACGATACGAAACACGCCTTATTTGGCCCTGAGGGGCCAACAGATCGGTGTATAATTGCGGCGATGTTGTCTAAAGGCTGCGAGCCGTCTGCGTATCTGGTTGAGCACTGCACTTATTGTGAGATGCAAGTGCATACCGAACGACGGATTATCACTTCTGCCGACGTAGCACTGCATACATTAGGGGCGAGAGTGTTCAGCCGAGAGCTGTCCACGCACGACTGCGTCGTGTGTTAACACGCGCTCGATGCCGTCTACGATGCCATAGATATCGACTTGCTCAAGCGTATAACCATCCTATGAAATGGGTTCAGATCGAACGCATATATAGGAAAGAACAAGACGATGAGACTTTTTCTCGGTAGTCTTGACAGTAATTAGTCAGCCACCTCAGTTACGATGAAGGGGGCAGCCTGACCTAGGTAGTCGCGGACTTCTGCAGCGTACGCGGGGTCTATGGTATATGCAACTCCTGAAAGGCTGGATGAGGCCACTATCGGAAAATCGCAGTAATGTTAACTCTCGCCCCAAACTACGTCTTCGTCCGGAAACGGATCTGAGCCAGAGAATGTCTCCCAGTCTTCCTGGTGCACGAGGGTGACGACTCTCCCCGGACTCTAAACTCGGTCAAGAAAGTCCTTCGCAACGAGTTAGATGCCCCATACCTCGCGTGTGCCACGATGATCGTGCGACCTTTGAGCAAAGCGCCGTACGTAGCCTTTCAGGTATCCAGGTGCTAGAACGTGGCGGCGGGCATTCAGCACTAGCTGAACTACATAACGTGTTTGTGTTCGCCTTACTTTCGATAATCGTGTGCGGAGGAGGCTAGCGATTTCCTTTAGCATTAGACATACTAGTCAGCCTCCGGCTTACCTTGAAGATTAGAGACCTGAAGTCAAGACATGTTTGGAGTCAGGTAGCAAAGATGGGAGGTCACAAGCAAACCCGTAGCCGAAGACGATGTACGGTTCACCTCCCTGCGCTGATCGGTCGGGCGACGGCTTCAACGTGGCATCTCGAGGTACTAACCATTCTTTCTATTTGTATGGCAGAAACCGAGAAAGCTTTGGGGGATGACCGGAGCTACTGAGTTTGAGGTTGTTTATGCGTAAGACGTCCGTGTGGGACGGATGATAAATCGAGCTGCCCACCTCTGAGTCGCGGCAATTTATTAAGTAATTGCACAAGCCCAAGCGAGAAGCGCGTATGAGTCGATTGACGTAATACTTCGCTCTTCTCGCGATTCCCTCTCTCATGATCTCATGTTCCGTACAACAACCGCACG
Organism: Vararia minispora EC-137; assembly: GCA_022160365.1. Lineage (NCBI taxonomy): Eukaryota > Fungi > Basidiomycota > Agaricomycetes > Russulales > Lachnocladiaceae > Vararia > Vararia minispora. The sequence goes on from MU273744.1 coordinate 7,545, forward strand.
AATCCGCTCGCGAGACTGATGGATATCTTAGGATTAAGACCGGGAGGAGTTCTATCAGCAAGAGATCCGCAATTGTTCACCGGAGTCTTCCACAGAGCCGGTGGCTAAGTTTGGCTGACGATGGACGACGGCTTCGTAGCGGCTCTGTCTACCTCCCTTTGGAGTAGGACAAACATATAGCATGAGCCACGCCGTCTAGATCCATGGCCTCTCCATCCACGATTCATGGAATCGAGTGAAATATGTGCCACGTCCTGTCACGCCGTCAAAATGCCACGCCAGTTGCAATTGTTCTGCTTTACCACAGTGGCTGCATCTGGTACCACACCACTATGGCCGCATGTTATGGCCTGCTACTTCACCGCCATTATAACATGCGTCGAGCTGAGAAGATGACTTTCAAAGCAAGTCAGCTCAGCTCGTTTTGCCTCCTGTCTTGTTATGTCCTACCTCCCCTCCTCTGTACGTCCCTCAATTGATGGGACGGTCGGCGCGATGTTTGTAGGCACATTACTTTCAGCCGTGTAAGTGCACCTCCCTGCATATCATCATCATATATTCTTACTATCCTTCAGGTTATATGGTGCAACAGCGATGCAGTGCTATTGGTATTTCCTCGAGTATTATAACGACCCTTTACGATTTAAAGTCCTCGTACGTTGTTTTACGGTCGCGTATTTGCGGTTTTATGACTGAATCTTGAAGGTTGGCCTCGTCTTGATTACCGACACAGTTCATCAGATGCTTATTACGCATTCGGGTACGTTCGCTCGCGCCAGCTCGAACCTGCCCATAGATTCCTGATTAACGTATAGTTTATGACTATGCTGTTATCCATTATAATGTTCCGTCGTATCTCGATCACTTAGCCTGGTGCGTGCTTTACTTTGTGTCTATATGATATTCATCGCCTGCCAGGAGTGTCGTTGTAGAGGTCTTCTTCAACGGCGCGACAGCTGTGCTTGTTCAAGGGTACACGACGCATGTCGCATTAAGCTTGACATTTCCTGACGGTTTGCGCAGATTTTTTGTTGTCAGGATTTTCTATAGTGCTCCACGCCAGTTTTGTAACTCTTTTCTTTGCTAATTGCTGCTTTCAGTGAGCCGGAAGAATTGGATGCTGTCCGCAGCAGTCTCTGTGTTCGTTCTGGCTCAGTTTGTGGCACATCTAGGTGTGCACTTTGGTTTAATCATTTCATAAAAGATGCTCATGTCGCCAAAGCCTATGTTGGACGAGGCATGCAGTTGAACACTTTTGAGGAACTGAGGGAAATCAAGGTTCGTTTGGTGTTGATATCTGCATTTCAGAGGTTAATCTCGGCGCAATTAGATCCTCTCTATCTCTATCAATCTCCTCACCGCTATCACTGATGTCTTCATCACTGTAACGATGTGCATACTTTTGCAGAAGTCTCGAACTGGCTTTAAAGTCACGGATACGCTAATCACACGTCTGGTGTGTTATGCCTAGAGGCTTTCCCGTAGGCGTAACTTATCACCATTCCGTCGAAGATCATTTTCACGGTAAACACTGGACTGCTTACGAGCTTGAATGCTATCACGACAGCTATAATGGTGTTTTTCAATACACTTGCTCGTTGAATTTGCTAACTTTTTGTCCAGATCTGTACGACCGTGTTTGCGAGTCCTTATTTCCTCTCTGACTTCTGCGTTAGTGACAAGACCAAATGACCTCATATACCTTGCCATCTTCTTCGTGATCGGTCGCCGTATGCTGGCCTCTTCAACACCACTATGCCCTGCTAACAACGCTCGGATATAGTCTACTCTAACTCTCTGCTTGCTACGCTCAACTTCCGGTTGGCCATGCGAGGAGCTGGCGTGGTTCATCATTGCACAGGTGACGCAGTCAGCAGTGACATCCAATTTGGCAACATGAACCCGAGTAGTTCCTCTTCACGCCACGTACGCACCTTCTGCCTTCTGCCTTTCTTATGCAAAAAATGAAGCAATCTTCGATTACACAGCCCTCGAGGATCGCGGTCTGTGTCAATACAATGACAGACGTTAGGAGAAATCGGACACCGCTCCGCGAGGATCAAGGCGAGAATTCCGATATCCTCCATGACCAATCTGCGTTCAGAGTAGCCAGGTCGCTGGGTGATGACGTGTGATATACGACTATGCGCCTTCGACGCCGCTGGCTATACTGTATGCATGCAAGCAGAGTCCATAGTAGCATGTAGTAGATAACAGTATTGCGCCTGACGACATATGTGGTGGCGGCAAGCCTGAAGTGTACAATGTTCCCTAACTCTCCGGGACAGTGACTATGCCCGCTAAATACAGTACCCAATCAAGGAGGATTCTGTCATAAGATTCAGGCAACCAGAGGCCGTGTGACGTCAGAGCGGTCGCGTCATAGGTCGGCTCGGATCCGGAGGCGTTGGCACCGCCTCTTGTCAATGTCTCCTCTCGCGACGGTGGGCGGAGCAGAAGCCCTTGGCGCACGGCAATCTCGGGATCCTTAGATCCATCATGGAGGTGGCTCTTCCTACTGCCCTTACAGTCGGTTTGCTCTGGTCTTGCATGCACCGCCGCGTGGTTTGGCACTGGTACGACTCGTCCAGCGTAACGTTGCCATCAGGGTACCAGTGTCTCTCGCTGCCCGGCGGGGCGCGCGGCTGCGGCAAGCGTTAGGAGGTAGACGGCCATAGCTTTTCAACTTCTCCTCGACTTGCAACGCTCTTGAAGAAATCCGTCGTCTCTCCGGCAGAAGGGTCAGAGAGTATTGGAACAGTTTGATTACATTGGATAAAAAGCTGATACTCTACAGAGCAGGAAGTTTACAAGGTGCTGCTGCGCGTCGTGAATCAGCGTCGTGGAACGAGCTGAGGAGCGACGACGCGACACGAGGCGGTCGTAAGTACATCGGGTAATTCCGGAACATAAGCTGAGTACACTATCTACCCTTCCATCCATCTCTCTCCGTCCGCTCGGCTGTACTCCGTCCAACAAGTACTACGCAGGTCCAACTCGGAAAAAGTCACCGAGGGTGGTCTGTCCAGAATTCCATGTTCCCGGCTAGGGTAAGAGAAGCACACGAGTATGGATGGCCTTCATTCTTCGGTCAGCACACGTGGCGGTGCCAGGAGGACGAACAGCGACTGCAGCCTCGGCGAGCAGCGACTTGAGCTTCGACGTCGTGTGCCGCCAACTTTCCCTTTAGCTGAAGCAAAGCGAAAAAGGGTTATATTACAGGCCTAGTAGTACAACAAAAATCAATACGGAATCCAAAGATACAGGACGACAACAACGAACGACACAATGAGAGTGGATGCGACGAAACAAGAAATAGGACGGTATGCCCACGGCGGTTTATAAGGTACTGCGCAGAGCTGACTCTGGAAAGGACGTTGGGAGCGGCTCAGACCGTACAAACTCTCCGGGCTGCCGATGGGGGAACGAGAAATGTGCCAGTATGCGCATCCTTTCTTCCTCCGTCGGCACACGTTGTGGCGGTGGCGTCGGGGGCGAAGGGAACGCGGCAGTAGCTGCCCAGACATCGCACAGCGTCGACCTGCGCACCACGGACGCCCTGTCTGCGGTCTTATTGGCCATTGAGGGCTGGATCCGGCTCTCATCTATCACCTCGTCCTCCGTTGAGCCCTCGTGTTCCGCGTCGACACCACGCATGAGCCCATCCTCGATCTCGTTCTCGTCCTCGGCATTGTCTTCGTCCTCAATCTCGTCCTCGCCCTGATCCTCGCGTTCCACGACTGCCGGTGTAGCCTTTGCGGTCTTCTTCGCGCACGTCTTCTTTTCTGCCTTCTTTCCTCCCTTCACCGTATGTGCAAGCGCGCGGTGCTTGAGTTCCGCAAGGTCCGGATCCTCAACGGCCTCCTCGGGGTGTGCTTCCTCATACTCTTCTGCGCGCCTCTTCCCCGAGTCTCCGTACAGATTCATCAGTCCTCGCAGTGTCTCGTCAAGCAGATCTCTATCTTTGATGCTGGCGACTAAATGTTCGATAGTCCCGCGCGCCTGTTCAAAGGATTTTGACCTTGCCAGCTCTGCAACTGTATGGTCTGGGACTACCCGTTCCTTGGCGCGGTGCATCACGGCGCTTCGCCACGGCTTCGCTTCGTTTCCGACCCAGTTCTGAACTTTTTTAACGGACCTATCTCTTATATGAGAACAGTGGAAGAGGGCTGTTGAATATACGCACTGGTGATCAGGGTCCAGACGAGCCGCGACGATGAAAGCTTCGACTTCGGACCACTTCTTCGCTACGCGGTAAACTCGCTGGAGGATATGTATCTCGTGCCTGCGAAATTGATCATTCATGTCACGACAGGGCTTCCCCTGACGTGATGGGTTGGTGAGTGCATATGAAGAGGCAGCCCCCCTAGTATCATCCGCCAACTCGGCCACGGCGCCACGGGTGGCAGGAGGGGCAGACGATGAGGGAGCAAGCAGTCTGTGAGCAGTGGGATACGGCTCAGCGGCTTTGCGGGCGGAAGCGGTAGAACGCAGGTTACGTGTTCGCATTGCGAGAGAGGTAGGTCGATATCAAGGTGCGTCAGAGGAGAGGCGGAGTGAGGTCGCCTGTGGCAGATGCGGCAGCAGACACAGGGATGCGATAGTTCTGAGAAAAGAGTATGGGAGCAGTTGCTTTTGTATACCGCAACCACGCGTGGCCAATCCAACACCCGTGATCGCGCTGCGACCACTCGTTTCGGGCGGCCATAGCAGACCTCATTGCAGCTCGCTGTCCACGTCACCACTGTAACAACCCTTACGAGCCCTTGGAGCGGCTTTACGGAGTGCGTCGTGTGTAGAAATGGTACTGATCATTGTGGACTACACTTGCCTGGCTCTCGCGGCACTATGCAAGACCTTCAGCAAGCATGTGTCCCAAGTGGCCGACACAATGCATAATGTCAACCACTAGTCGTCCCTTTGAGCAGCCACCATTCCCTTTCGCTGTGGTAACCTACCCGATACGTATGCACGCCTTTCATGCGATGAAAAAAGGAGTGAGTACTATGCCACAACGCTATGCTGATGGCTCCAAGCCACCACCCGACGACTCCTACATCCCTTTCGTGCGGCGGAGGCAGAATCTCACTGGTCCGTGCCACAAGGTGTCTTATATTTTATCCTGATTTCCCGTAATATGGTCCAAAATTGTGATTACAATGGCGTTTCAAAGCTATAGCAATCCCGGGCTGGGAACGAGTGCCAAACACCTTTTCCAGTCTCACACCAATCTCGCTGTTTGAGGTTTTTCGCGGATTGTTCACCAAGGTCGCACTCATCCTTTATCATAAGCTCAGAGCTAGAGCTAATCTGCCACATTCTAGTCTCTGCACGCTTAATTGCACGTGTTGACTTCTAGAACTCGAGGTTTGCCATCTCGGACTCGGATGACTAGTCGCACAAAGGGTTTCTATACGACGATCGGCGGTGCCTCAAAGAAATAATCTCTGACTACAAGCTTATTACAGTCTGCTATGAGCTCCCATCACTTGATTATATTACGAAGTCAATGTGAGCTCATAGTTGAGTGGTATGCGAGCAAATGGGGCGGGACTCGTCAAGCACTGGCACCCAACTCCTTCAAGTTGGCTGCCAGTGTGGCCGTGAGAGCCAGTGCTGGGACTAAACTGCCATATGCCAGGAAGAATGTGGCAATGGAGCACATTTTAATATTAATATTAATGTGCGATACCATGGTTAGAACGAATTGTTTGTACGTACTAGGGCACCCCAAGCGCGTACATGGTACACCGCGCCAGGACTCCTCCGCTTGATAGTCAGGTGACCGCAGTTCCTCCGACAATACAATACCCGAGCGCTCGAGCGGGTCTCGGCTTTTCCTTTAATCAGATGTATGTCGGGCTCAAGGCCCGTTGTTACTCAGGGATTAGAGTGACGGCGGGGACACCAGGGCCACTGTCAATACGCGGACCAGGATTATTAGGGAAGCGGTGGGCAGACAAGGTGGGCAAGAGACGACGGCAGGGAAGGCACAAGCGCTCGTGATATACTCGAGTGGGTAAGCTGCTCGGAGTCCGTAAACGAAAGGACCACAAACCGTGCGCTGGAGGAGGGGTCGCGAGTACTAGTCGGCAGGTTCGAGAGGGAGATCCGGAGGCGAGAATAGGCAGCATAGGCGATGGATCAAATGCATTGGCGGACCGAAGGCCCGTAGTTACACAGGGATTAGAGTGACAGCGCGAGGCCAGGGCCACTATAGCATATACTTAGGTACGATGTGGACCATGGAAGGTGGGGGAAGGCCCATAGGAGTGGCAGACGCAAGCGCCCGTTATAAAGTCCATCTGAGCGACGACAGGGAGGGGGGAAGAAGCTATGCTACTCGGACATGGGAGGGGGGGGTCAGCGAAAGTAAAGGCGGACGGGTTGGCTTACAGGAAACCGAGAAGCTCCCCGCCCGGGTGGCTCGAGTTCTTAAGGAACTCCAGGAAGCTTGGGCGGTCTCGTCGATAACGTGGGCACGCGTTAAAGATGTGCGCGCGGGTCTGGAAGACGTTGCATTGCGAGCAGCGGCGCTCCTCGTTCGGGGAGAAGCGCGATCAGTACCCACCGGTCGGGGCGTGATTGGCGATGGCGCGCGTGAGCCAGGCGACGAGGGTGTTCGAAGTGCGCTCCAGGCGCAAGAAGGGTCCTCCTTTCCGTCGGGCGGGACAGGGCGGCTTGCGCCCGCAAAGCATCTGGTGTCCGTGGTATGTGGGCGACTTGGCGAGGGCGGCCCACTCGCGCATGGCTCGCTGGGTCGTGGCTTGACGTTGCGCCGCCACGGAGGCCAGGCTGTGGGGGCGGTGCACGCCGCGCGGCGAGCATAGGCGTAGCGGAGTAGACGGGCCGGAGAGAGAACCAGAGTCGTGTCGTGATGGGCATCATAAGCTGTATCCTACCACGACGGACCCCATTCATCCTATACAGTATCAATTCCGTGGTCGTCCGCAACGTGCAGGGGCTGGTGGTCGGGCATTAGCGCGTCATCAAATGAGAAAGCAGTCGGGTTGGAGCGGGTCTCAGTCGGCTTGGCTCCGTGCGCTCCTCCATCCGCCGTCTCTCGTCTCTATTGCGCTCTCTATTCTCATAGTATCGGCGTCTGAGAGGGACACTAATATCCGAATATATGCATCGTTCTCTTTCTCGACTCATCCGGGAACCCCGCGCGCAGACAGCGCGTCGACGGAACAGCCGCATTGTGAGTGGGATGCGAGCAAGGACGCAGGCGGCCAAAGCTGGAGGAGTGCGACAGCATGCGGAACTTCCGTTGCCGTCCACCGTCCGCCACTACCCGTCGCGTGCTGGCCCGCTCACCCTCGCTTCAGGAGATGCCGGTAAGCGCCGCTATTAAAAAAGGAGCTGGATCGGTTCTGCGCGTACAGTATTCAGCAACAACACTACGTCGGCACTGTGCCACGGGTGTCCTGTCGTCTCTTCTCGGTCCCCATCCAGAGTCACCAGCATGCTCAGGACATCCGTACACATTGCGATTTTGACACTTCAGCTCTCGCAGCTTGCAGCAGCCACCGTTCCTCTCAACCGGTCTGCCGCACCGACCATAAAACTTGACGATGGTATTTTCATCGGTCTCAACACAGGCGCAACGAACGAATTCCTTGGCATACCTTTCGCGAAGCCACCGTAAGCACCCCTGCCTGCAACTACTCTGCCCTTGATTATGGGTCTGTTGCAGTGTTGGGGACCTGCGACTCCGACTACCTCAGGCGAACGAGCCCTACCACGGCATCTTCAACGCGACCGTGTTTGGCAACAGATGCATCTCCCAAGATTTGACAGCGAACATCCCATCTGACACTATGAATCCGACCGCAGTCTCGGTTCTCTCTGCCGTGCTTCAACGCTTCAATTCGAACGAAGTAGAGAGCGAGGATTGTGGGGGCCCTTTATCCACATTATTTCCAACGGGCAGCGTGACTAAGGACGGTGCGCAGGTTTGTTCGTGAACGTTGTCGTTCCTGCCAACGCGACGGGCGAGTCAAAGCTTCCGGTTGTCTTCGTGCGTCTTTCGTGCCTTTCGAATTGCATCTAATGCTTCCCTGAGCTGCGCAGTGGATATACGGCAGTACGCATGTATCAACTTTTGCCTGGCTTTCTCTCACTGCTGCTTAGGTGGCTTTGAGTCGGGCACTAGCTCAGCGTAAGGTGCTGTGTACCGGGTTACAGAGCACAATGTTAAAGGCATGATTCAGCTACAACGGATCCGCTGTCGTCCAACGGTCGCTCGAGCTTGATACACCTGTGATATACGTCTCCCTGAACCACAGGTGCGTTCTGTGTCGTCGAGCTCCAAGATGTACGACGCCTGACGATGCTTCAGGATGAATTGTACGTGAACATAGAAGTGTGGTAGATGATCTTGTCCTGATAACTACCCAGCGCTCGGCTTTCCCGGAGGAAAAGAAGCGAAAGAGGCGGGCATTGGAAACCTTGGATTGCGGGATCGTACGTTCATGCATCCCTACCTTCGGTGGAGATCTCTCATCCTATGCACTATTCCAGAGCGACTCGCCATGCGTTGGGTTCAGAAGTACATAAGCACGTTCGGTGGTGACCCCGCCAAAGTCATGATGTGAGCCTCACTGGTGCTCGATGACTAAGGGAACTCATGATCCATAACAGTTGGGGTGAAAGTGCGGGCGCGTCTGCCGTTGAGATGCACATGCTTGCGAATGGCGGCGACAACCAGGGTCTGTTTCGCTCGGCTTTCATGCACTCAGTCGCAGTTTTTCCAGACGATTATAGCATGGATATCGGTAGCGTATTGCGCGGATTCTCGACGTCTTTGTGCTGACAACATGGCAGGGCAAGCCGTCTTCGACCAGTTCGTCTCGGATGCGGGATGCGCCGACGCGCTGGGATCTGTTGTTGTCTTCGATTGCCTTCGCGCGTTGCCTATTGATGCTATCCGTAATGCAACGACACCCACCCCAGGTGTTTTCGGATACACCGTATGTTTAGACGTCACACAGCGTCTTGCATCTGACTTTGTCTTAGTCTCTGTCCATTGGATGGCGCCCGTATGCTGACGGTGTCTTCGTGACCACCTCACCGACTCAGCTCGTCCTGGACGGCAGCATTACGGATATACCGTATGTCATCGGGAATGCCGAAGACGAGGCGACGATGTTTGTGCTGTCCGCTACGAACATCACGTATGTTCCTTAGCCATATAGATCCTTTTCCCTGCTAAGCATCCATCAGCACGGACGAAGAGTTGCAAGCGTACCTCTCCGACAATGCGTTCGCTGCATTCAGCATGACGGGTATCGACCGCATTCTCGGTCTGTACTCCAGTGACCCGACCGCCGGATCGCCTTTCGACACCGGCGATGCGAACGCGATTACACCAGAGTACAAGCGCATGGCCGCAGTTCTCGGCGACGCGTTCCTTCAGGCCCCGCGCCGGTTCCTTTTGCGCCAGCGTTCGGGGCAACAGCCGTCGTACGCGTACTGTGGGCTCTCTTTTCTTGTTGTCAAGGCTCTTGTATTGACCGTCCTCCCAAGTGTACAGCCGCTTCAAGAGCACACCTTACCTGGGTGCCGTAAGCAATTGTCTCAGCGTACTCTTGTCAGGAGATGTTGACAACAATGCAGTTCCACACCTCTGACGACGCTGATATCTACGGCCCGGGTGATCTGACCGACGCCATCGTGCGCTTCGCCGCGACGCTAGATCCCAACGGCGTGTTGAACGTCACATGGCCGCGCTACACGCCGGACGCGCCGCAGATGTTTCGATTCCTCGATGGAGACGTACCGTTCGAGGTGATCAATGACACTTTCAGGGAGAATGGAATCGACGCGTTGATCGAGCTAGAAGCCGAAGTGGCGTAGCTGATATCTATTTCTTTTTAAGCCATAGTATCTAACGCTGAGTATGCGGTAACGTATTTGCAGGTTACCCTAGTTGAGTTATAACACATGTTAGCATAACGTGAGGCCATGAATAGCCCTTAATTGCCATTAGAGCACCCATTATCTTGCCTATCTATGCATACCCAATAGAAGTCAGCTTTTTCGTATGGTAGTGCGCGATATATTCACAGGTGCCAATCATGAGCATCGAGTGACTGGGAAGGACGAGGGGCACGGGGGATGCCGACGGACGACGAGCCTAAATCTAGACGCGAAATTTCAGTCTCGGACCTGGAAGCGCGTCTGCGCGTCCATCGGCTTGTCATCTTCCAGCTCAACGCAGCGCTCTACAGTTGTGCTCCCGGTCCTCCACTCACGACACCACCCCATCGACTGCTCTCCAAGCTTACTGGTCTTACTCCCGTCTTTTGGAAAAAATATGTCCCCCCCAGTGTCTGGCAAGGGCAAAGAGTCTGGCGCCGCTCGCATCCTTGGCTCCGGCACGTCTGGTAAGTGAGAAAGCTGCGCTCGAGAGTTGCGGGATGTCGACACAAGCATAGGTATTGCCGAGCTGCTTATTTTTCACCCTGTCGATACCGTTGCGAAACGATTGATGAGCAACAAGCTCAAGGTATGTCCTCCGCCCGTGACGTGTTCCTCTTGCACATCTCATGCGTTGCGTTGCGCGTATCCCCTGCAGATATCTGAGGTCGGCTTGTCCAACGTAATCTTCCGTGAACATGCTGCGGCTCCCATTGGTCGTCGCATGTTCTCGCTCTTTCCTGGCCTCGGCTACGCCGCGGGCTACAAGATCACACAGCGGATATACAAGTTTGGCGGCCAGCCGTGGTTCAACGACATCATCCAGCGCAACTACAAGTCGTCCTTCACCAACACGTTCGGCGAGCGCAAGGGCAAGCTAATGATGCAGGCGCTGGCCGGCAGGTGCGTGACGCGGTCCGGTGTGCGGTGGTCGCCGTGAGCTCATTTTGCGACAGCCTGACGGGTATCGGCGAGGTCGCGCTGCTCCCGCTCGATGTGCTTAAGATCAAGCGGCAGGTCAACCCCGAGGCGTTCCGCGGTCGTGGCGTCCTTCGGATATTTATGGAGGAGGGCACGGGGCTTTACCGCGGCTGGGGCTGGACGATGGCCCGCAACGCGCCAGGCAGCTTCGCGGTGCGTGCCAAACACTCTTTCTCTTTACCCAGCCCGGTCTCAATGGCTTCCGATGCTCCAGCTATTCGGTGCATCTGCGTTCACGAAGGACTATGTTCTCGGTATCCAGGATTACTCAAAGGCAACATGGACTCAGAACTTCATCGCGTCCATCGCGGGCGCCGTCGCATCCATCACGGTCGCAGCGCCGCTCGACGTCGTCAAGACGCGCATTCAGAACGCCAACTTCGAGACAAAAGTGTCTGGCGTGACCGTGATGCGCGAGCTCCTGCGTGATGAGGGCCCACTCGCGCTCTTTAAAGGTCTCACGCCGAAGGTGCATTTCCTTGGTTCGCTCGCTTGACGGATGCAGTATCTAATGTTTCGCGTGTAGATCGTTGTCGTCGGCCCGAAGCTGATCTTCAGCTACACCATCGCACAGTCCCTCATCCCTTGGTTTGCGAATTACGTTTGAGTTGACACCCCTCGGACCCGTCACGTATTACACCTCCATGTCCTACCACGCTCGCTCGCTTCTCCCGCTAGACTAAACTACCAGTACGCTCACCCACTCTGCGCATGCCCCACTCAATCCTTGGTTACAGGTGATTCTAATGCACGTCTATTCCTCCGGTCTCCATTTGTGTGATATTCTTGATCTCCCCGCGCACTCCACGTCGACGTGCGCCTGCGGCGGCGGCTCAGGCACGAGATTCAGTCCGAACATCGTCGCATATGTCTGAGCATCTGCAGCCAACCGCCACGCCTCCCGATCCTACCTCTTCGTGCGCAACAACTCGTCGGCCGACCGCCACGCTGTAAGGAGCTCTCAGCGAGTGCGCATCAGCGACCGCAACCCTGCCGACGATCGCGACAAGAGACCACACTTCACGCACACGATCATCACGGTTCTTCTAACAAAGTGCTCGACGCGCGGGTAAAGGCGCCGGCCGAGCGCAAGAAGTTGGTTGCGTCCGGCGGGTCCACCCTCCGGCTCTAATCTGCGTTGCGCCGTAAATCCGCGGCGAGCCAAAACCCCGCCTTTCTCTCCGCGTGTTAGATCATGACAAGCCACTTAGCGATGTCGGGCGAGGCCATCCATCTCACAGTCGGCCCGGCCTGCTCGCCGTCGGGTCCAAGGGTGCACCACGTCAAGACCAAGTAAGCGGTGCCTGGAGTGACAGATGTCAACAAGAATACCCGTTCTGTATTTGCGGAAGACGGCGGTTGAGGTAATTGATTGGCATCCCTTGGGGAGAAGCTTGAAAAACACCCTGATCAGGTTGTTTTCTTCCCCGTTCAGGATGAGAGGCCGTGTCTCCATGCGATAACTGACAACATAAATGTCTCGTTTGGAACTATTTCAGAAGTAGGCGTGTATCGCTGGGTAACGACGCGTAGCATAGAAGTAGCAAGTTGCAAGGCTTCGGGTTGCGGAACGTTCGGGCAAGCGTTCAAGCCTGTCTTCCGGCTCGGGCCTATCCACCCGCATTATATGAACGAGCGGTGCTGCAGGCGCTCCTTGTACTCTATCTTTGCCTGTCATGAAGCGCTCTGGCCTAACCCCCCAGGAAGACCTCAGGCACCCCGGCCATTCCTCAGAGGAACCGGATTCGTCGGGGTACATGAACTTGAATTAGTTTCTACCACTCGACCTCGGAGAACGGTTTCAGTTACTATGGTATGCCCCTCCAGGCTGACGTACACAATTGCGTACACACTGGAAAGGAAACACCGTGATCCGAATAGAATTCTCGCCATGCCAACGCCCTCGACAGTGACTACTAGTAACACTGTAGCGGTAATAGTTAGCTCAAATCGCACGTGGTGTCGGACGTCTTGAAATGGGGATCCAATTGCTCTGCGCATTTGTTTACACTTGTTGGTCCCAAGGACAACAGCTGTTCTACTGTCTGACGTTCCCACGTCAGGCTGTCGTCCTGCGCCTTAACGCGGACAGTATCTGATGGCTCAGAAGAGTATAAATGCCTTCGTCCAGCCCAGCCTTCCTCATCCCCCGCACATCTTTTCCTTGTCCCTCTAGAGCTTTGAGCACGGCCTGGGCCTGAGCTACGATGCCAGTGGGCACATATGACCCCGAAGCTTACCCCGAGGGTGACCTTGCGAGCTTGAACACGTTGTCCATCTACATCGCGAGATATTTCGTTTCATTGCAATCAAACCCCCCACGCTTACAAGGAGCCGGAATTGTCCGGACTCGGCATAATCGGGTAAAATCGGATTGTAAGGGCCTACAAGCTGATTTCGTGTGCGGACACACATTGCCATCTGATGGCAAGCCGTAGCCTGGACGATTGCGAGCGCATTGCAGGAACTCCAATTAGCTACAAGCTAGTTACAATCTGGCACAATCATTCTGGACAAGATTGTAGATATTGTCAGCAAATTGCAACCCAATCACAGTGTAATTTCATCCCGCATAGCAGAGGCACGATCACTTGTAATCCCCTTACCATGCGAACAATTGCTTACAATCTACATAATCCAAGACAGGGTCCAAGGGCGTGACTCGGACGGCCCGGACCGAGGCCTATCCCGCTCACTGGGCCCGGCTGTGAGCCTCATAATAAAGCATCCATTGGCTCAGCCCAGTGGAGTGTGATCAAGCACAATGAATTAATGAGAACGGTCTCTTCTGAATAGTGTACATGCGTGCAAATGGGTCTACTTAAGATTGTGATACTGTGACAAGTACCTTGCAGATTAGACAGCCTGAGAGATGGAACTCAAAGTGCAGCCTGTCTCCCACCAATGGACCACCATCTAACTGGGCTGGTCTGGTCAGTAGGACGTCATGAGGAGGGTGCGTCGATGAGGATGGTGTGTGTCAATGAGGAGAGTGTGCGACCATGAGCCGGTGTGCTATGATGGGGCAGGTGTGCGAGAAGCCATTAACATCATGGTCCGCCCTACATGACTGTGAAGAACGTACCAAGGACACCACCAAATGCGGAGAGCCCAATGCCAAGGAAGAACGCACGGAATGTCCAGGGGCTGAGCAAAGGATCATCGTCAATGCTAATGACGTGCGTGACGATATCACGCTCACTCTCAAGTACAGCAGTCGATCCCTCCGACGTTGTCTCTACATCGCCCTTACTAGAGAAGTCCGTGTCCTTCTCGTCGGCGACGACACTCCCAGACTTGCGGAGTTTCTCGTCATGAAGATCGAGTACCATGCACGAAGAGCTACGCACCACAATGATGGAGGGATTGACAATGATGGTGGGGGAAGGTCGAAACTTGAAAGCATGTGGATGTGCTCTGACTGGAGTACCCTACTACATACTGTTTGCGGACAAATCATGTTGCTTGCCCTCAAATTTCCCGTTTGATCACACATCTGGGTATAAGGAGACACTGTTGCAATGCAACATTACTATTAGCACAATTTTGCGAAATGAATAGGCTACAAAAGGTGATCCAATGAGAAAGACAAATATGTATGCAAATAGAGCCCTTGTAGAACGACCATTTTAGTCTCGACCTTACTCGTCATCGCTTTGCGAGACGTCCAAGCCCCGTCTGTCATCCATCATGGACTCATCTTCAGCGTCACTGGCCTCAGATTCATCGTCCCGGGCATGCGCGCACCCCACGCTGAGCTAAGCAAGCTTTCTAATGTGCTGCGACTCCATCAGGCCTGCCGCACTCTCCTTGTTCTTGGTCGACATCGCGACGTTCGCATCGGGGAAGATTGTTCTATGTCTACATCAGTATGAGAAAGTGCGATACACACCAAAAACTCACTCGTTCCACCATTGCACAAGGGAGAGAATCTTGTCGTCGGTCAGTGCATTGTATGCTTGGTCAATCACCTTCAAATAGAATTGCCCGAGGCACCATGTGCCCTGAGTTGGCACTGGTCCTCCAACGGTGAAGGTAGCTTGGTCAGAGAGGACAAATTGGACCTGAGGAAGAGTTAATCCCAGAAGGCTCACAATGGAGAAGCACTCACAAGCATGGCTACATAGGTGACAGACTCAATTGTAACGTGGTCCACACTGTATATGGTAGCCTTGCTCGCCTGAGTCGAACGGCCGCTCCCAAGTATTACCGATGGTGTGACCCACACTGATAAAAAAGCCTAGTCGTTCAACGTCAGCACAGGCTTCCGCATTCACCTGATTGGAAAAGGATATCACTCACTGCCTCGAGTACCTGGCTCCAGAGGAAACCCGACGCCAAGTCGGTTATAATAACTGTCTCGTTTCCCGGCCAAAGAAAGCAAGGTAGGTTATCGCTCGTCGGAATAAATCTTGACGACCTCAGGTCATTGCGGGTCCTTAGATGATCACTTAGCCAAGCCAATCCAATTAAGAAGATGCCTTACGAATTGTCGTCCCAGTTGAGCGTTACTGGGCATAGTAAAGCTCCCGTCACCACATTTTTAAATCTGTACTTGTTGCGATGACCCTTGTTAAAAATTGTACCATCCCAGGTAATATACTCCAAAGGCCATAGGCTGATGTGGTCTTTGAGGATGTGAGCATCCTCGGCCCGGGCAGCCTTGCGACCTTCCTCGAGCTGCGTGGTCCATAAGTATAGTAATTAATCAGAGTGAACTCAGTGCACCGCTCAGATGATCTGCCCCAACTGCCCCTGGTCACCGATGGTGCGTATCATGTGATCGAGTTGTGGATTGTAGCGGAGGATGCAACGGAAGGACTGGAGGTGGGTTTCCTCGCTGCATTCCGCTGTTGAGTACAAACTGAGAGAGGCGGAAAAGTACTTACTAGCTCATAAGCTTGGCACCACTAGTGACACGTTGGCTGAGCCCAACCTTGATAACATCCTTGAATGACCCTATAGGGAGAATGTACCGGCCAAGATATTTTCCTTGCCAGCACTGAAAAATGAGCATCTCTTCCAATACAGAGCTGAGGGCCAAGGATGAATAGTTGATAGGGGTGGTCACTATGACTTGCCCATCGTCTTCTGACCCTCCATCGTCACCTCTGTCACTTCCGCCGCCTCCATCACCTTCGTCACCTCCGTTACTTCCGCTGGCGCCAGCGTTAGCGGCCATGCTAACCTCGGTGTCATCATGAGCAACTTCATTGCCTGTGGAGTTCTCGTGACCGGGGCCTGACTCTTGAAAGCCATCGTAGTAGTCAGCAAAGTTCCTAATGCTCTCGGTCGCCCACAGGCCAGTTGAGCCCACTGACAAACTTCAACATAAATGAGTGAACGCATACAGCATACAGCTGACGCATGACATACCGTTTGTGCGGCAGCTCTCGGCGGCCTTCCTCTTGAATTCCAGCAGCTTGTGAGCTACTAGTACGCTTGCGCTTAAAAAAGGGCTGCTTCAATATATGGGAAATGCCATTCATAGCCAGAGACTCACAGTCACTGTCGCAGAGAACGGTGCACTAGTCCCCTTGGACGAGATGGGTGCCTTGGTGCGCAGGTTCAACACCATGCGCGGGGGAAGAGGGCGAGGAGTAGGTTGAGACATCTAAGCTAAGAAACAGGTATGTGGCTGCGAAGGAGAGAGAAACACCTTCATGAGTGGGATGTCTTCGAAAGGACGCCTTTTATATCCTTTGTTGAACCACATACCGTAAGTGAGCCAAATCGAAGGATAAGATCTCTTCTAACTTCACAACCGTGCCTCTCTGTTCTCCTGCGCGCACATTGCATATCGACGCCTCATAGCGGGTACTACAGGCACCCCTCAAAATTTTTTGTGCCCCCTGGTTCTAAGATCTGGAATTTCGTAATGCACCGGAAATCTTTTCACAGCCGTATGTTACCTGGTGAGAAGTTCAACAAGGGTCAGCAGTCCAAGGCTCAATTAGCTTGACTGGGCCATGCTCGCGTACAGACTGCAAGCAGACGAAATTCCATGAAAGCATACCACAACATACATGCTTTGGAGACCCAAAGCGTGAACTAATTAGTACGACCGTGTTCTGTGATGGCATAGCATTTCAGGTGCGTGCAACGCACCGAAGTACTGGCTGTTCCTTGATCAAGCACATATATTGTGTGCACCGAGAAAGTAGACCGGGTCGCACCTGATCGAATTACGAGGAAATTTTCTTCTTTCCTGACAATCTTTTAGTTCTTTACAGTCAAACCTGTGGGGCAGGCAGGAAATTGTGCAAACAACAGGGAACGAGCCACAACAGTGGACAAGGTGATGGTGGGGCAGCAAGTTTCTGATTCAGTGCCATCAATATCCCAACTACACCTCAGGGGTGCGACCCGTCCAAGTGCAGAGGTGGCCCACCAGTCTGCAATCCGGTGGCGCGAACTGTACTACGCTTCCTACACAGTCTGAAGGTGTGCAAACATGATAGATGGATCATATACATGTTCCAAAATGCATGATAATTGTACAGATGAGACTGCTTCCAGACAACCAGACTTTACCCCAAATTCACCATTCTAAGCCTATCCTTCTAATGTTCACGGCCTAAAGCTCCGTCTGCGCCACCTGGTCATGCAGTACCTTGATGTCCACTTCAGGAGGATTCACTGGCTCTGGGAATTGAATACCATCGGTACTCTGGCTAGGTGTCTCGCATCCCTTGGGCGAAAGCCAGGTGTTCAGCCACATTGCCCAGATGCCCATAAGTGTCCCCTCGGTCACAACGGCAGTCCATACGGTCAAGCCCAAGGACCCTGCCACAATAAGCCATACAAATGGGATAGCGACAGGGTGAGTCTATATTATCAGATACCTGTGAGCAACATTTAGAACTTGAAGGAGAATGTTGCAGACGTACAAAAGTAGTCGCGCTCGTCAAGAACGCCATCCATCACTCAAACAGGGGCTTCCATGGCGATGGCGAGCACAGTGGACATGTCTGTTCAGGTGCGGCACTCTCTGTTGGGCTGGCGCCGTTCAGCATGCCGATAATCGTTGCAGCGTCGCCAATAACATCGCGCTCACCTGGGTTGTGGGCATAAGCTATTGGTTAGATGATCAGACACCACAATGACAGAGTATGCACTCAATACTGCTGATGCGGGCGGGAGCATCGCTGTTTTCGGCCCTTGACGTGGGATCCCTTGAGTAAAGGCAAGGAAGGCGACAAGGAAAATGATGAGGTGACAACGGTGCATTGCGTTGCTTGAGTACGCGATGGCAGGAGGCAAGAAGCAGACCTTCCTTGCATCGATGCGGACGACGAATGATGGCACACATATACCTATGCCTACTTTTCTCGCACTGCATGCTTGCATGAAGGTGAGACGGGGAAATCTGGATACCAGGACCTTGGCTGGCTAAAAAAACCACATGGGAAATCTATCCCCCTTAACACCTACTGAAAGAGATAAAACAGCTCGCTCCTTTCGCAACAATGCATGAGATAAAGCTCTAGGTATGATGCACATAAGAGCCAGCACAAGAAAGGCTACATATCTGCCAGGTAAAGTGGGTAGATATGTTGTTCCTCGTGTTTTTCAGACAAATTGATGAAAGTAATTTCAAGACGCACCTCTGTTAGATCTTCATCCAATGATGTTATGCCTATGGTACTTCCCTAATAACTCTATGATGAAGCTGGGTCTTCCTGTGCGAAGGAGATCAGCTTGCATCAGGAAAGTGAAGGCAGTCCGACCCAGCCTGGCCTCACTCGGATATGCACCCAGTCCAGACAGATCTCCGGCATAGAAAAGACTCTGTCATGACGAGAAGATAAGTAGTTTACTTGGGTGTAGAGGGTCTGCAAGTGCTGTTGGATGTATGGGGAGAAGGAGAGTTAGACCTGTCAGCGTCAATGGCCAGATGGGCACAGATGATAAGACAGGTTGCACACAGTCGCATCGGTCGACATCACTGCGATCCGACATAGCAGACCGGTCCTTGCCGAGGTTCTGCAGTGGTTCCTAGTGTCATCATCCAGGTTACTCTCTTTGCTTCATAAGGTACGGGTCTGCTGGCTTGGTTGCTCGCAGCGTATTTCACAATCAATTTAGGTCCGTACACACACTGTGCGCCACGGTGCTGGGACCCGCCATCATCACGAGAAGGAGAAGAATTTCCGCCACGAAATCATCAATGGATGCTGTACCAAGGCGCATGTCCAATGGTGCCTTGCATTGCTTGCGACCGGGGCTTGTGACCGGGGGAGCTCATACTCATGCTTGAACATCCCCCCATTCTCAGCACACTTGCCTGTATGGGTTTCCCGCTGCTCTGCGTTCACCGTCGGGGATGAATGCTACACCCTGGAGTGGTCCCCCCGTGCCTAATGCAATTGCTGCGCTAGGCCTGATGACAGACTTGGCCCTGATCGTGCTTTCCCCTGAAAACACCATACTTATTCTAATGAGCAGCACATGGCCCTGAATCGCCGTTGAGCCACTTGCACTCGCACTCGTGCTTCCTAGGTTTCAGATCCCCGCGCAGCAACTATCGTTGCCCATCCGCGTGTAATATATTTTATCCCAATACCCCCGTGCACACCAAAATGCATGCGAGCACCGGACTGCTTATTGTACACTCATTTCTCAGCATAAATCCATGTAACTATCAACAAGTACGGATCATTACGAGACAGGATTGGAATCAGTGCCCTTGACTGGGCCCATGGGGACCACGTCTGTCCAACTGAGACTTGCGAGTGAAAGCCTTGAACAAGGCTCCGAGCCGTGAAGAGGGCACAGAGGACGGAATATCTGGGCCAAACATATGCGGGATCGCCTCCAACGGCACATCTGAATAGCATTCAGGAGTGCGACTGAAAGAGTGAAGGCGTGAGCGATCAGGCTGCCAACCCCACTGCCCAGGAAGCGGTCCTATCCAGGCTGGCCTTTCGTTGTTGTCATGCGCTTGCGAGCTGTCAGCTAATGGGGCCAAAAGAAACGATAAATATTCGAGACAGTGAGAATTAAAAGGCACACTCACTGGTGCTATATTCTGTGGGGCTGTCGTCTTCGTTAGCCTCAACGTTCAGTTTGGAGTTAGCATCGTTACCTGAACAAATGTTGAGTACCCAAGACAATAAATAGTGCAAGGAGCGCTCACCGGTGCTACATTCTGAGGGGCTGTCATCTGCGTTAGCATCGATGTTCGGTCTGGAGTCACCATCGTCATCCAAACAAAAATTGAGCATCTGGGACAGTAAGAATCCCAAGGCACGCTCACTGGTGCTATATTCTGTCAGGCTGTCATCTGCGTTGGTATTGACGTCCGCACTTGAGTTAGTGTGGTTGCCTACGGTCACTTTGAGTCCAGCGTCCGGCGCATGCAGTCCTGACTGTGTGGATGGGCGACTGTCATCTTGTGTTTGCGAGCTGTCTGCCAACAATACCATTAGAAGTATTGAGTGTTTAGGACGATGAGCATTGCAAGGCAAGCTCACTGGTACTATACTCTGTAGGGCTGTCATCCGGGTCAGCGGTCCCACCTGCATTTGCTTTAACTCAAGTGTCCACGTTGGATGTCGAGTTGTGATCTCGGAGCCGATCCCTCTCCGGTTCAGAATCAGGGACAACAGAAGAGGCAGCCAAAAGAGGCAGCGGTGAGGATTGCAGCCCCGTCCCGCAAAGGTATGCACGGTTTGGCACGGTCAAGACTGTAGCGGTCTGAGTTCTTCTGAAGCTTTGCGCTTGAGGCTTAAGGTCTGCACAGCAATGAATGTAAGAGGGGATACCAGCACATAACAAAACAGACGCACGGCTTTGTGTGGGGCTCCTTCTGCATCAAGCTTGACTTCGACGTCAGAAGAGTCGGCTTCGACACTAAATAGCACCTTGTCTCCTTCCCTCCGCCAATGAAGAGACCCTGTGCTTCCAGGATGCAACTTCGGACCCAATGCCAACCAGGTCCAGTCAGCCGTCTCGTTCAGCAGAGCCTGAGCTCACCTTTGTGGCCAAGTTCACAAGTATTGTGTCGGACATTGCAGTCGCCAGAGCTCTCGGAGCTGAGATGCATCCATTAATATTGCCCACACTATCTGAAAAACAAGCACGAGTGCGCACCTCATGCTCAGGTCTAGTGAGCCGGTACCTCCTTCCGGCGCCGACCTGACCGCTGGCAAGCTTTTTTTGGCAGATCTGCACACGATCAGCCACGGCATCAGCTGGCCACAGTTACGGGTCCGAGGATAGGGGAACAGAGACGGAGACGAACCTGAAGCGGCCTCATCAAAGAGTGAGATCTCTGGTGCTCGCTACAAGGGAAGGCAAAGGTACACCAGAATTGTGGGACATGCGGCCAGACTGAACATTGGGCTCAGATTGAAGAGTGCACATGTGAACACAAGGGCTGATTGCGCTGCAATGACAGGATAGGCGGGCTGCAAGATAGCGTACAGAATAGCAACGGCAGATGGTTTGTTTCTGCACTCTCAACAGGCTTAAGGACATCCGCCTTGACGATGCCACTGCAGAAAACGCTAAGAGGGAAGCCAAAGAGCATTGCACCACAGCAAATTGTCTATGATACATAGCCTATCGCACTCGCACAGGTCTATGCTTATTACCCCCGATGACTGAAGCATGGCTGGCGTAGCATACAACCAATCGGGCAGTTTGCTCAGTGCTGAGAGGCCTGAGCCTGAGGGGGCGTAGCTGCAAGGATGGCATTAAGAGAGCATGGTCTACAACAGAGGGCGACATGCACATGCGTCTGTGCACGCTTGCGTGCTCACCATCAGCATAGCAATCGCGAACACAATCTCTTCTTGCAACATGGCCGCAACTTTCTGGATGAATCTTGGCTGGGCGGCAAGGTCTGTCACTAGAGCATAGATGCAGCTGTGGTTGAGCTCTCTACAAGAATCGGTCAGCCTGAGGAGAGACCCATGAACGGTATCGAACGCACTGGACTGAAGGGGTTGGAGAAGGCATGGTGGTCGTTGAGAGATAAGCTGCACACCTGCGGTCTGCCGCATTGCATTCACAAGGCAAGATAGTGTGACTGCTCAAGTCATACTTTCTCATCACTCTGCGGTGCTGCCCTGACTAGCCGGAGTTAGATCCCGCTTTCAGACATATTTGAGAGCACATATAGAATATTTATTCACGAAGCAGTCGGTACATGCATGCTGCATGCAGAAAACAAAAACAGGAATCAAACGCAAATATGGTGTCTTTCCTGCGGTGTGGGGCGAAGTACGTGCGAGAGGGACTGCGGGACGAGTCTCAGGACGTATGCCCTTCTCATCATGGAGGGCACCGTACAGCGGCGTGGCAGTGCGTAAGTAGATGGACATCATCAGCGAGCAAGGGCCGAAGTTGAGCAAGCAAGGGCTGAAGTTCAGGTCGTTATCAAGGCAAGGCAAGGGCGTGGGAGCGAGAGCCGACCAATGACGGGGTCGGTGACAATAGCAAAGGGAGAAGACTCACCATGGCGCAGCAGCATACTCTGAGGGCTCGATCAGGTACTGGAGGAGATCCAGCCCCGAAGTAGGACTGACTCGGAAGGCGAAGCCGATGTGGAGGGCCTTGAAGATCTGCATGCTGGGGGTCGGAAACTTGGCCAGAGGTAATGGCGAACGGGGCGGGCAGAGAGCACGCACCATGGCATAGACTCGGAGGAAACTGAGGTGGCCATCGGCACCTTTCGACCAAGCTGCCACTACATGCAGTCAGCTTGATGTAGAGGACATGGAACAAATGACGCACTGCACTTGTCAATTACATCAAGAGCGGTGTGGGTGAGGTAATGACATGTGAGCTGGTCGTCCGACGTGGCATTCAAGTTGGGAGAGATGATGTGCACAAGAACGGGGAGATTCTGCGACGGTACGAGTGTGACGCGTCTGAGTCGACGCGCTTGACACGTCGACCCGGACGCGTCACATGCGCCGGCACATGGCAGACAATACCGGGGCGTGGGACATTCCCGACTTTACTTACGACCGTATCATTCCTCGGACCTGTTCCTCGACGCTGTGAGTGTCCCCTCGCGCTTGTTGACTCCTGCTGTTGGTAGCCATGCTCGGGTCCAAGAAGCTAACATCTTGACCAGTTGATTCGAAGTAAGAGAGCCTGCCAGCTCACTGAACCGATCGCCGAGTCGTGGACAGAAGCTTCGCAGGCCCTTGTGGGGACCAGGCGCGACAGTTGGCAAGCTACCATGAAGTTGAACTGGGCTAACTTTGCCACCTCCTGTCCCTTTTTACTAGGATTCCATGGCACGTCGGAAAGGCACACGTCGTCATGCTGCTGCTGCCGCTGCTGCCCTTGAAGCACCAGTCCACGCGGTCCCTGGTTCGTCACCTGCATCCCTCCGAACCGGTCAATAATAATAAAATAACTGCAGGCTTAAATCTATCCGTTGATGCTGAGACCACAGCACCCGACACGCTGCCAAACTGCAAGATGTTCCGGATGAATTACAACTTTGGCTCGTTTCTAGAGGAGGCCATCCTCAGCGCAAATGCATACTACGATGAACAAGCCCAACACACGTCTGATAATGACATCCCGCGTTCTTCCACATCATTCACGCCGCCCCTTGTATGTGCTTTAGGCCCGTGCACTCCTCTCCCTTGCACAGCTGCCAGTATCTGCCCTATCAGATTTAGCATCAGCGCCGACAAGCTCACACAGCGGCTGCTCGGTGTCGCTTTGGGACTTGAAGATTGTACTCCTTCTTGCCTTCTCCCATCTGCACGTGAGGGCTGGAAGCCATTTAATGCCGAGAGCCCTGATCTCTCGCGCCTACACAGCAGCTCACCCTCCACCTCTGGCTACTCGAGTCCCGAGATCCCTCTGTCCCTCGCTACCCTTGCTCCTGGTCGGTCCAAAAAATGGAAGGCGCATCGAGGTGTGCTCCAACTTTCCAAAAAGAAGAAGAAAAGGTATGCTGAGGCCAATCAAGCTGATGCAGCAGCCTCTGACTCTGAGGTACCTGACGGTGCAGACGCCTGTGCGTACATTGGGATCAAGTGTGGTCCACGCGGCCGGGGATGTCCTCTCGAAGGCATTGCCCTTTACTCGCTGGAAACGGCGAGCGCAAGAGGGGCAAAGGCCGGGAAATGTGATGGATCAAGTCGCCGCCGTCGCACTAGAGATGCCCACGAGCGGATCCATCAAGGCCCCTGGGGGAAGAAGCACAGCCCCTACTTTGAGAAGCCCCGACCATTCCTAATCATAGCCGTTGATGCGGATGCCGAAGTGATATATTCGGTCGAAAGAAGAGGGTACACCGGCAGGCGCAGCCATTCAAGCTCCACTGACGCAGCCCATGAAGACAGATGCCCTCTATCGCCGGAGCAGTTGGATAGGTTGGGCTTTCATTGCTACGAATGGGACACTTCATACGTCTCCTCTGCTCTCCTGATGCTCTATTCACATTTTTCCAGCCTGATGCACCTTGTTCTCAACGATGAAGAACGCATCATCATGGTCCTTGTAGGTAATCCCACCGAGGATGACAGGCGTCCACCCGAACAGCAATGGCAGGCAATCTTCCAGCGACTTTCCAAGAAAGTGGAGGCAGAGAGATGTGAGCATGTGGCCACGTTTGACACAAGGCATCGGCGTGGAGTGTACTCGGTACTTTCGTTTGGTTTGTCGTACGGTGGCGGGCAAGTAGTGCGTCTACCCTTTTTACTATTTTGCTACACATCTTAGCTTTTGACTAGAAACTGCAGGCCCTACGTCTTAGTGCAACCCATCATCGTGTCGCAGAGCGCCTGAAAAGCGACAAAGACCTCCAGCGAGTTGCTGGCTTCCAGAGCGGTGCGCTCACACTGCTCATCTCATGTGAGAAGCTAATCCCCCCTAAACTCTGGTAGAGATTCTCGCGTCGTACTTCCCCCTTGCCTACCAACATCTTCGAACTGCCATGCGCAAGCTGCAGGCCCACGATCCTTCCTTTGTGGCACCGTTTTCTCACTCCGTATATGCTGCTGGTGCCATGAATTTTGGACCCAAGACATGCTGCGACGCTCACTTCGACATGGAAAACTATCCTAGCCTGCCTTGCGCAATCACTGCCTTCGGCAACTTCAATCCAAACAAGGGCAGCCATTTAGTTCTACACGATCTCGGGATATACTTCCGCTTCCCTCTGGGAGCAACCGTCCTCCTGTCTTTGGCGGGGATCCGGCATGGGAACACTACAATTCAGCCTGGTGAGAAACAATACTCCTTCACGCAGTTCTGCCCAGGCGGTCTCATGCGCTGGGTT
Organism: Vararia minispora EC-137; assembly: GCA_022160365.1. Taxonomy (NCBI): domain Eukaryota; kingdom Fungi; phylum Basidiomycota; class Agaricomycetes; order Russulales; family Lachnocladiaceae; genus Vararia; species Vararia minispora. The sequence goes on from MU273744.1 coordinate 32,704, forward strand.
GCATACAGCTGTTGCCCAGCGAAGGATTTTTCAATTTGCCAATGCGCTCAAATGGATGCCGAAGCTAAGGAGGGGTGGAAGCAGCAGCTTGGGCAATTCTCGAAGGTTTGGGATTTAGATGAGGATCGGGCATGGGTTCGAGAACAGGAGCATCTTGAACCTATCTAATAGCGTGATGTCTAATGTCCATAGTAATGCTATGCCGTCTAATATGCAATACACTGCTGACTTTTTTGAACTATGGTGATGGCGATGGTTTCTCGGCTGTACGGCAGCAGCTCAACCTGCTGCCATGGTGGCGCAGAGACGACACGGCTCCAAAAACCAGGCACAGCTACTGTCAACATGGCTAATATCTTCTCCCCCGTTGTCATAAATCACATCAGCAGCTCATTCTATAATGTCAGGCATATTTTTCTACGTCCGCTCTCATCGTAAATCAATTCAAGGCTTGGTGCAATCGACTGCAGGCCTGGGACAAGCCTGCGATCAACGTCGTAAACTAGTACACTATGACAGTGCAGGGCGTGACGAGCCTGAACAGCGCACGAGGAACAAGTGCAGTTATGGCACTGTCTAGGTGCATATCCCCTTCGCCGCTTCTGCCATGGTGTGATCCGATTTGGTGTTTGTCTGATGCGAGTACGCTGACAGGTTAGATCTTTGAGGACAATTTCCCAACATCAAGAAGGCTGGTCTGCTTGACGCACTACCCTATGCCAGGCTGGTGAGTGAGCCGGAGATCTGAGAGCATTGGTGACATAGCTGACCAGCTTGGCCAGGGATGGACTGCCTTTACTGGTGTGTATAAGGATGGGCCGGATGGCACCTGGAGAAGCATGCTTTGGGGTGTGTTCCATTTACGTCGGTCGTATGGAGGGTCGTTGGTATTTCCGGGTTCGTGATTTCGCTCGCGTGTATTTATTGAACCTTTTGGCGTATACAGCACAAGCATACAGGCTGCGCAAGCCTTCTCAGTCCACATGGCCTCAGCTGTGCGAGCTCGGGACCGCATCGTGCTAGCCTGCCCTGAGCGTGCCTGCATATATGCCAAAATTCTGATTCCTGCCCGAGGGATTCTCGTTATGAAAGCATACCATGCAGTTGGCACACCCAGGCAGGAGCCACACATGCTGGCCTCCGGAAAAATCCACAGCAGTGAGTAAGCAAAAATGGGCTAATCGACAGTGCAAACTACTGAGTGCACACATCAGGGTCAGCTTGTATCCATCGTTCAGATTGTCGCTGAACAACCATTCACAGGCCATTTCCCATTCCATCTCCCAGGATTCAGCATCCTGCTATGCCTCTTGGTCCACCAACTGCGCTGATCAGTGGCCTCTCCCGTGCTAAGAAAATTCACCAGTGTGTCGCATGTGGCGCACAATCTCAAAATGAACGTAGCCACACAGAACACCTAAGGCAATGTTCTCTAGTTTGTTCTCGGTCGCAGTTGGCCTTCCAGAAACAGACTTTACCCGACTCCGAGCTGTTGCAGCCCAGTCCATCCAAGCAACCACACTTTGCAGATGTCGGTGGTTGTCCAGAACGACCTGGCCTTGCTGAAGGCTTAGAATGTCGCAGTCAGATGGACGGACTGATTCTAAAGCCGAGACGTTCGGGTGGCTTGGTGCGTGGTAGCTTTTTACGAAAAGCACAACTCAGCTAACACTCGGAACAGAGTATATCCTCTGCTCTTAGAAAGCTGTCTTCTCCAGTGCGCCATTCTTTTGAGTCGCTGTGGACCTTCTAAACATGCACCTTCCTAGCCACGCCGTGGGATCATCGACAAGCGGCCCGCAGCTCCTCCCACAGAGGCATTGGACAGCGCTGTCGACACATGCTTCATACCACCATCTCATCTGGCACTGCTGCCCTCTCCTGAGCCCCCTCCTTCAACCTCGTCCGGGCGTAGGCGAAAATCTACTTGAAAGGTTCGTGAGGGAGCCGGTGATGAAGAATGCAATGATGGTAATTCAATGCGACGACAAGGCCGCATACACTGCATCGTTCTCCATGTACATGGGCACTTCAAGACGGTGGCCAACGCATTCAGCATATCGCACGAGTACCGTCGCAAGCCATCAGCTATGCCCGACGGCAACAATTCATGGAAAACTATTGTAGCCAACTCAGAGCAACCCACTCGGAAGAAGACAGCTCGCTCCTTCCGCGATATTGTCTTTCCCTATCCAAGCGTCAGTGCCTTTCTGTATAATCGCTTCTGGTCCAGGGAATGTCATACGTGTGACGCATTTACCGAGGAGGTGATGGGCCATCTGCTGTACAATGAGAACGACATTAAGGGTAAGAAGATTCCGTGGGATGCTATCCAGAAATCAGTCGCCAAAGACGTACAGTCTCCATGGGGGTCAAACGGATGGCACAAATCCACTGTCACCATCGAAGTTCCAGTGGGTAAGAAAGGCCTAAAGGAGTCATCGAGCAAGGCCCGTCGCCGACAAGAAGATCCTGAGGCGGCCGCTTACCCTATCCACTGAATCCCTATTGAGGGCATTCGTCACCGTAGTCTGCTTCATATCCTCCGTGAGACGGTGGAAGAGGACCCTGCTTCCAGCTCTTTTCATTGACACGGCTTTGAGGAGACATGGCGACCGCCATACACAGGATATGATATTGAGCAAGTGTTCGGGGAACTCTATTCGTCAGAGGAGTTCCTCCGAGTTGAATCACAGTTGCTCACGTCCCCCCCCAAGAAAACTGTAACCTACCATGATGTGTTGCTGCATACATGCTATGGTCAGACACCACGCATGTGTCTCAATTTGGACAAGCAAAGGCGTGGCCAGTCTATGTTGTGTTCGGGAACCAGAGCAAGTACACATGCTGTCAGCCGTCTCAGCGGGCAGTTCATCATGCAGCATTCCTTCCTTCAGTGCAGACTTTTTTGCATCTATGCTGGCGCATTTCGGTATCCAGCTAACTGAGTGCATACCAGCTCTCTGGCGCCTTTGAGGACCAACTGTGCTCTCTTGGAGTCACTCCGACACCTGCTCTTCTCGCGCACTGCAAACGAGAACTATTCCATGGCGTCTATCGGCTTGTTCTCAATGATGAAGAGTTTCGCGAGGCATACGAACACAGTATTGTTGTCGATTGTCAAGACGGCATCCGACACCAGTTGTATCCACGACTTTTCACATACTCGGCCGACTATCCTGAGAAGTGAGCCACTTCCTGCTCTCATGGTTCTCAAGAACGCTTACAGCATATAGGGTTCTCATTGGCACAATTCACGATATGGGGGACTGCCCATGCCCGCACTGCAAGGTAAAGAAAGCTAACCTCTCGTTACTTGGCACATTCAACGATGAGAAGACACACCAAGATGATATGCACCATGACGACGAAGCCTTTTGCAAGCTCGTTAGAGAGGCACGTGATGCGATCTACAAGAAAGGCTATGTGGTCAACAGCAAGAGCAATGCAGTAGGATGGCTTAAGGCAGAATCTCTGGTACTGACTGTAGTGCGTTATCCCTCTCTGTCTACAGAGCCAGACAAACTAAGCAATGCATTCAGAACACGTTTTCGGAAATTTCGCAGCACCTACCCACCAATCTTCGTTTTGATGTCTTCCTAATGCTCGTCGTCGACTTAATGCATGAATTTGAGCTTGGCATGTGGAAGGCGCTTCTCCAACAACTTATCCGAATTCTGCACGCTCTTGACCCTTCAGCCGTTCAAGAGTTCAATGAGCGGTACAATACTGCTATTCAATGTCCTTGTCCGATATATCTACCCTACCAGCTTCTGGCAGATCTCGACATTTGGCGCTTCAACGATCTGTCGATTCGCTCACAATATATCCAAGCTGAAGAAGCTTGTGGCGCGTGATTTTGAAGACATCCTTCAGGCAAGCAATCTACTTTTGGACTTGTTCTACTGCTGATCATATCGCCAGTGCTGTATTCCGTGCTTTGAAGGCCTTCTTCCTGAACCGCATAATGCGTCTGTCATGGATCTCCTCTATGTTAGCGCATACTGGCACTGTCTCGCCAAACTACGAATGCACACATCCACGTCGCTCAGTGTTCTCGACCATGCAACAGTACACCTCGGCAAGGCTTTGCACTACTTTGCCAACGTTACCTGCGCTGCCTTTGATACAGTCGAGACTGATGGCGAATATCAAGCACCCTGCCGGGCGGAGAACCGGCGGAATGCAAGGACCGTGGGTACCTCCCAAGCACAATCTACAGGAAACAGCGGTAAGCAAAAGAAGACTTTCAACCTCGACACATACAAGTTGCACAGTCTCGGAGATTACGTCCCGACCATTCGGGGGGTTGGGACGACAGACTCATATAGCATGCAGATCGTGAGTTTGGAAGCACTGTTTTCGCTGTCTTTCTGGTGCCTTGACAGCTAGGCTTCACTGCGCTACCTCCCCTGCATGAAAAGCTTACTGATATGTATTGGACAGGGTGAAACTGAACATCATGTTGTCAAGTGGCGATATCGCAAAACGAACTTCTGGAACATCGAGGACCAGTTCGTCAAGATGGACGTTCTGGAGACGATCCATGAGCATATGTACGAGGAGCTTGAAGAGGCCAGGGCGGAGCAGACAAAGCAGGCTACGGGGAGTGCGACATCTGCACCTCTTGCGGCAAAGCGTACTCAGGCGGCCCGGAAGGAGGAGCCATATATAATGGCTATGTCGCAAAGCAAGCCGATGCAGGTTTGGCTCACCAAATGGCTGCGAACAGAGCCACAGAAGTTGGATCTGGGATACAAGGTCAGTACTGTATTGTCTTAGCATCGCTCGTCGCACTGACAACTTTGCCCAACGTTTTGCAGGATTTCATGGCAGAGCTCAAATGACACATCCTTCAATGCTACTATGAAGGAAGCTCAGACGATCCTGATATCCACAATATTGATATTCGAGCTGATACGATCTATCAGCACAAAACGGTTACGATCAACTATACCACGTATGACATACGTCGGGAGAGCGACCTCGTCCACATCAAGACATCAACAAACTTGCACTGCGACGTTATGGTGTATTCCGAGAGGAATGTGCCGGGTGACCACCCTTTCCGCTACGCCCGCGTTCACGGCATATACCACGCAAACATATTTTTACCCGGTAAGGCGCAAGCACAGCGCATCGATTTTCTGTTCGTCCGATGGTTTGCCATTGATTGCACATGGAAAGGAGGGTCACTTACCAAACAACTTGACCGGATCTCATACGTCGATGAACAGTCCGGTTCAGCATTTGGCTTCCTTGACCCTGCTGATGTTATTCGTGCATGCTATCTACTCCCCG
>MU273745.1:0-37961 GCA_022160365.1 Vararia minispora EC-137
GATGGTTTTAACAAAGCAGTTTATAAGCTTAAAGGTATTGTTTATTCTGGTCAGTCTCATTTCACTTGTCGATTTCTCAATAGATCAGGACATGTCTTTTATCATAATGGTATAATAACAGGACGTCGCTGTGTTTATGAATCAGCTTATACTGATTTACCTGATCCTTATCACACTCATAACAAATTTGCATATCTTGCTATTTATAGCAGACTCTGATAAAGATTCCTTCAGTAATTATACTATTATATTTTCTACTAGCTCAGATTCAACAGACAATCTACTATATAATCTGCACTAATTATATATAACTGAATATACTAGTAGAATGCCCCAGATATGCTGTGCTTGCATCGGCCTGCTCCCCCAAGTTGAACACTATTGAAGATTTCTCTGCTTAGAGAGCGCAGCAAAAAGTTGGTCGTGCGATGGAGTTGATGCTCTACAAGTGTGCACCGCAGACGAATGTAGAAAGCGATGGTGGTCATGCTGTAGACGTAGAATATGTCTAAGACTTGAAAGATAAGGCGTGGGTGCTGGAGCTCTGGGCTATGGCTCTGCTGGGCTCAGACATAAGCATAGGTGGTGACGTGATGGGCGCTCACACAGTCGAAAACGGTACGCACACATATGTATGCATTGTTAAACGAAGCGGGGTCTTGACGGATGCGTCCTGTGACAAACGTGAACTGATTGACGTCAGAGTAGGTTGTGAACAGGGTAGTGAGCGCAGCTTTGATGTTGAGAAACCTGAGATCCCAGTCTATGGTGACGCGTGCCACTAAGGGAGGGTGAGCATGTACAGAGCAGGGTAAGGGGAGCTCGTTCAAATGTTAGGACTTAGCGAGCGAGAGCTCCTGGGCTGCATGGACTTAGTGACAAGGGAGAAGGGTTGAGGCGAATGACGGAAGAGAGAGAGAGAGCGGTAGCTTGCGAGTTACTTGGTGGTATAAGTGGAGGAGCTGGGGAATTACAGTGAAACAGTGGTCCTTATATACTACATCCTGGTCCGTGCATAAGACAATAACATAAGTGGGAGAACAATAGGGAAACAACTAAGCATGAGTTATCACCAAGGTAATAAGTAATGCCAAGGCTATGACTAATACCGGTTGGTCATTGTTGCTGACTAGAGTCCGGGCCGCTTATAAATATGTGCTAACAGGGTGCTTCTATGGAGGGTACGTGCTTATGGTGGGGTATGCGCTTATTGAGGTGATGTACGTCTGTTGAAGCGCACATCTGATGAGATGTCCGATGTGTTCTTGGCTGATGTTGAGGTATGTGCCATAGTTAGGATGTGGCACCGATGGTGTTGGTGAGGCATCAAGCCATAACAGAATGCTAGTAGATACAGCTGTGCATATGATAGCCTTCTCACTATTTTAGTCAATGCTTACTTGAAAAATATCACTGGCTAGAATGCTTATATTGTCAGGACTTAGCGAGCGGAAGGCCCCCGGGCTGCACGAACTTAGTGACGATAAGAAGAGGTTGAGATGATAGCGGAAGGGCGAGAGAGAAGTGATATATTGCGAGTCACTTGAAAGTATAAGTGGACGAGCTGGGGAGCTACAGCAAAACGAGCAGTCCTTATATATAGTGTCCTGGTCCGTGTGCGAGAGAATGATGTAAGCAATAGAACAATAGGGAGACGACTAAGTGTGAGTCGTGGCTGAGGTGATAAGTAAGGCCGAGGCTGTGACTAATGCTGGTTGATCGTCGTCTGTGACCAAGATCCGGCCCGCTTATAGATACGCACTGACAAGGCGCTTCTATAGGAGGCGCGCGCTTATTGCGAGGTACGCGCTTGTCGAAGTGACGTGTGTCTGTTGAGGCGCGCGTTCGGTGAGGCGTCCGATGCATTCTGAGCCAATGTTAGGGCGTGTGCTGGGGTCATGGTGTGACACCGGTAGAGTCGGCGAGGCATCAAACTGTAACATTACCCCCCTCTTAGGACGTGCTTACACCGGGAGCATGTTTTGGTGTGGCCTTGTCTTTCCCTGTTAAGAACTGCGCTAAGTTCTGCAGTTTAGGAGCGTTAGGGTGACGTTCATGGTACTCAGCAATTGCTTCCTTCGCATTCTTGAGCTGGCTCATAGGGGTCCAACGGTTCTCGGTGTCTGAATAGCCGACGTAATGGACAAGGTAGTTGAATCCTCGTCCAACCGGTCCTCCATCGATGATCTCGACCTCCCACTCTTCCTCGTTGTCAATCAGCTCGGGGGGAGGTTCAAGGTAGTTTGGTTCATGGGCGTCGGTATCGATGGCAGGCGTGAGGATCGAGGCATGGAAGATGGGGTGTATGCGTTTTCACGTCTTGGGAATGTTGAGCCTGTACGTGAGCGGTCCCAGGACATCAACGATTGTGAACGGTCCCCATCGCTTGGCCCCAAGTTTGGCCTTGGATTGTGTAGAGCGGATGTTCTTGCCGTCGAGGTACACTTTGTCACTGGTCTTGAATGAAGCGAAAGTCGCTTTTAAGTCGCCATGTTGATCGCACATAATCTCAGCGGCCATCCGTAGGCTCGCTTGGGCTTCCTCACAAACTTCCTTTAGTCGCTCGAGGCGTTCGGTCAGGGCGGGAAAGTTGGACTTAGTGGTGACGTCTGGGTAAAAGCGAGGGGTAAAGCCATAGAGGAGCTCAAAAGGTGACTTGCCGGTGGCCAAGTGTATGCGTGAGTTGTGGACGAACTGCACAATAGGCAACCAATCCACCCAGTCATCTTTCTGGTGATTGCAGAACGCTCTGAGATACTGTTCGAGCTCCTGATTGAAGCGCTCTGTCTGTCCATCGGTCTGCGGGTGATAGGTGGTGCTGAGCGAGGACTTGATGCCAAGACGTTTCATTAGTTCCTGTGTAGTGGTGCTCACAAACTGGGGTCCTCAGTCAGAGATAAGTTGCTCCATTAAACCAGTGTGGGGGAACACGTAGTGCATGAACAGGTCGCTGGATCCTAAGCTATCAACTGTCTTGTTGGTGGGGGTGAGGTAGATCATCTTGTATCCACGATCCACGTAGGCGGCGATCGAATCGTAGCCTTTGCATGCGGGGAGGTCTGTGACGAAGTCAGTGATCAGAATCTGGAAAGGTTGCTCTGGGACCAGGTTCGGAAGTAGCGGAATTGCCGGCTTATGCATGAGGTTTTTGGTGACCTGGCAGATGGCGCAGCCCTTGACGTAGTCGCGAATGAAGACGGACATACCCGGCCACCAGAAATCCCACGTCACTAACTCCTGCGTTCGAAAGCGTCCTGGGTGTCCAGCGCCAGGTGTATCGTGGCAGAGTTGGACCACTTCACGTCGCAGTTCCATGTCATTGGGCATGTAGATCCTTTCCCAGTAGAACGTGAGTCCGTCCCGCTGTTCCCAATCGCCAAGAGCGCGATTTAGCGACAAAGACCCATCTTCGTTAATGACCGCGAGTGCTTGCAGAACCTCGCCGTCTATGGTCTTGGAGGTTAGAATGCGATTGCGTACGTCGTCCACATTCACTGGTCGAGTGGTTCGTACATGGAAGAGAATTTTCCCTGCGTTGTCTGCGTCAACTCTCTTGGTATGGTCTGGTCATTGAGATAGACCGTCTGCTCGGTTGGTGCTACCGGGTTTGTGGTGGAGTTCAAAGTCGAAGCGCGACAGGTAGAGAGACCATCAAGCCTGTCGGCGATTCAGCTTCTGAGACTGCGTGAAGTATTCGAGGTTTTTATGATCGGTGAAGATTTGAACCATGTGCTGAGCTCCCTCTAAGTGGTGTTGCCAGGCTTCGAGTGCACAGATGACGGCGAGAAGTTCCCTGTCAAAGATGTCGTAGTTTCGTTCGGCTGGGTTGAAGGATTTGAACAGGTATGCGACGGGATGCCACTGGTCGTCTTTGCCTTGTTGGCTCAGGACGGCGCCCGTCGCAAAGTCTGAGGCATCGCATTCTATACGAAATGGCTTGTCGTGGTCAGGCATGAGTAAGACAGGCAATGAGGTGAACGCAGCCTTGAGTTGCTCGAACGCAGACTGGCAATCTTCGGATCAGATCCAAGGGGTGTCCTTCTTGGTCAACTCAAACAGCGGGTGCGCTATGGTTGAGAAATCCTTGATAAAGCGCCTATAGAAGTTTGCGAACCCCAGAAAAGACTGCACCTCCTTGACCTTGGTTGGGATGGGCCATTTGTTGATACCTCCTAGTTTAATCGGGTCCATTGCGACGTTGTCATGTGAGACTACGAGGCCTAAGAACTTGATCTCTGTTTGCTCAAAAAGGCATTTCTCCAGCTTGAGGTACAAGTCATTGTCCTGTAACCGCTGGAGGACCCGTCGCATGACGTCCTGGTGTCTCTCCAGTGTGTCCGTAAATACGAGAATGTCGTCCATGTAGATGATCACTACACCTTCTGCGATGAGATCCTTGAACACCTCGTTCATCATGGCTTGGAAAGTCACCGGGGAGTTCGTGAGGCCGAAGAACATTACCAGTGGTTCGAATAGGCTGCGGTTTGTACGGAAGGCGGCCTTCCATTTGTCACCTTCCTTAATTTGGATATTCTCATAGCCCCATCGCACATCGACCTTGGAGAAAATCTTCGCTCCCTTGAGTTTGTCAACGATTTTGTTAACGAGAGGGAGTGGGTAAGCATTCTTGATCATTCCAGAGTTGAGGTGTCGGTAGTCCTGAACAGGCTGTAGTCGTCCATCCTTCTTTTTAACAAAGAAGAAGGGACTCGCCATTGGTGACTTGGATGGACAAATATACCCTTTGGACAGTTGCTTGTCGAGAAAGGCGTTTAACTCAGTTTGCTCAGCGGGTGACAACGGATAAAGCTTGCACGGCTTGGGCATGAAATCTTCCTTAAGGTCGATGGCGTGGTCCCAGATGCCTCGTCCCGAGAGGTGTTCGGAAGCAACCTTATCGAAGACCTTGGTGAAGTCGCGGTACTGTTCTGGGACCATTTCGTCAAACGTCTTAGCCTTTTGTTTGGCTAGGGCCGCTTCTGCCAACTGTTGTGATTTGGTAGAGCCAGCGCATACGGGGATGAATGACTCATCTGGATCTTCCATGTAGTCTTCTGTGTACAGGATCACATCGCCATCCTCGACGGTGCAGGTGATGATGTCTGGGATGATCCTGGCGAGTCATAAGCCTTCCAGTACCCAGGGGACCGAGATCGGGGGGTCCTCAGGGGGCGTCGGAATGTTGTCGGGGGTTGTCTGTGCCGGAGGTGTGGTGTTCCTTCCTGTCGGAGTGGGGACGCCATCGTCGATGGTTGTGTGGCAGATGGGTGCGATGTCATCCTCGTCCTTGATTTCTTCGCATGTGACCAGCGGCGGTTTCCGAAGAGTTGAAGGTTCTGTTTGTAGTTGTACAACCGGTAGATTCGCTAGAAGGCAATCAGGTGGGCATCGCGTCATGTCCACGCGGTCCTGTTACCAGTTGATCTCTGGGTTGTGCTTCCGTAGCCAGTCCGTTCCGAGGATGAGGTCTTGGTCGCCTAGATCGGCGATGTATAGTTCGACGTCTTCCTCGTGATAGGAGTTGCCGTTGTCTGAGTATATGCGTAGTCGTTGAACGGTCTCACGCACCGGGCCCATTCTGTTATCTGTCCCGTCTACGTTTTTGACGGGAATGGGTCTTGCCAGTGGTTTTGTCGTTGACTGATGAGTTTTGACGAACTTGTCGTCAATCAGAATTCCTTCTGCCCCGCTGTCTTGCAGGGCAGAGACGCCGATTTGCCAACCGGTTATTTTACCGATAAACTTCCCTCGGAGCTTGATGGACGGGGTCTGCGCATTGCGAGTAGCGAAGACCTTGATTGGTATGGACGATTGCTCACGAGATAATACACCGATGAAGTCCTTGTTCTGAGTCAAAAGCGGGGTCCTACGCGACGACGTTGCGCGAGGACCATCTAAAAATCTGCCGAGCCTAGCGCCTTGCTAGCTCGGTCCATCGCCCCTCCTCCAAGCACCTTGATGCGCACTACCAGGGCCTCCACATCATCGACGATGTCCTTCTCGACCTTGGCTACCCGCACCATTGGCAAGGGGCCTGGTTCGCGCGTTGGGATTCCTGCCACGGCGCGCTCGGGACAGTCGCGTATGACGTGCCCGATTTTGCAGCAGAAAAAGCAGCCGCCATTATTGTGCAGGTACTCGTGCTCTGGGTCGGTGAGTTTCCCCAGACGCCCGTTCCTGCCACCCATCGTCACTGCGTTGACTTTGACCAGCCGTTTGTCCTGCGAGGCAGTGCCAGCGCCATCGTTTGAATGTTTGGTGGAGGGCGTACCTTTGCCCCACACCTGGTGCTCAATGCGTTCGCGTCGCCACATCTTGTCTTTTTGTTTTGCCACCTCCTGGTATTCTCCCAGAGTGGCGATGCGCGAGGGTTCGCTCGTGTCGACCTTGCTGTGTAAATTGGCATTTAGCCCCTTATGGTAGAACCTGAGCGTCATGCACTCATTGTATCCGGCCCGCTTGGCCGTCACGTTAAACCGCAGCGTGTAGTCAGCTGCGGTGTCCTTGCCCTTGTCAGGACTTAGCGAGCGGGCCCCCAGGCTGCACGGACTTAGTGTCGAGGGTGACGGTTGAGGCAGACGAAGCGAGGAAGAGAGGGAAGAAGACGGCAGATTGCGAGTCTCTTGGTGGGACAAGTGGACGAGCTGAGGAAATACAGGGAGACAGGGAGTCCTTATATACTAATACATGGTCCGTGCGCGAGATAGTTATGTAAGCGGAGAAACAATAAGACGTCGACTAAGCATGAGTCATTGCCGAGGTGATGGATAAGGCTGAGGCTGTGACTGATGCCTGTTAGTCGTCGTTGCTGACTGGAGTCCGGGCCGCTTATAGATATGCGCTGACAAGGCACTTCTATGGGAGACGCGTGCTTATTGCGAAGCGCGCGCTCGTCGAAGTGATGCGCATTTATTGAGGCGCGCGTTAGGTGAGGCGTTCGATGCGTGCTGAGCCGATATTAGGGTGTGTGCCGAGGTTATGGTGTGATGTTGATAGGGTCGGTGAGGCGTCAAACCATAACATTACCCCCCTCTTAGGACGTGCTTACGCCGGGAGCACGTTTGGATGCGGGTTTGCTTTTCTCTGATAAAAACTGAGCGAGGTTCTGCAGTTTGGGTGCAGAGGGGTGACGCTCGTGGTACTCAGCGATGGCTTCCTTGGCGTTCTTGAGCTGGCTCATGGGAGTTCAACGATTCTCGGTGTCCGAATAACCGACGTAATGGACGAGATAGTTAAACCCTCGTCCGACCGGTCCTCCGTCGACAATCTCGACCTCCCATTCCTCCTCGTTGTCGATTAATTCTGGGGGAGGTTCGAGGTAGTTTGATCCGTAGGCATCGGTGTCAATGGCGGGCGTGAGGGTCGATGCATGGAATACCGGGTGGATGCGTTTTCAGGACTTGGGAATGTCGAGCCGATATGTGAGCGGACCTAGGATATCGATGATCGCGAACGGTCCCCAACGCTTAGCTCCAAGCTTAGCTTTGGGTTGGGTCGTGCGGATGTTTTTTCCCTCTAGATAGACCTTGTCGCCGACTTTGAACAGAATGTAGGTCGCTTTTGAGTCGCCGTGCTGGTCGTGCATGGCGTCTGCGGCCATCCGCAGGCTGGCCTGGGCTTCTTCGCGGATGTCATTGAGTCGTTCGAGACGTTCAGTTAAGGCAGGGAAGTCCGACTTGGTCGTGAATTCTGGGTAGAAACGCGGAGTAAACCCGTATAACAGTTCGAAAGGTGACTTGCCCGTAGCCGAGTGAACGCGCGAATTGTGAACAAACTGCGCGATAGGTAGCCAATCCACCCAGTCGTCCTGTCGATAGTTACAGAAGGCTCGTAGGTACTGTTCGAGCTCCTGGTTGAAATGCTCCGTTTGACCATCTGTCTGAGGGTGATAGGCCGTGCTGAGCGAGGACTTGATGCCCAGTCGCTTCAGGAGCTCTTGCGTAGTGGCACTCGCGAATTGTGGACCTCGATCCAAAATGAGTTGTTCTATCAGACCGGTGTGGGGAAAGACGTAGCGCATGAAGAGGTCGCTCGACCCCAGACTGTCAACAGTCTTGTTCGTGGGTGCCAGGTAAACCATCTTGTAACCTCGGTCGACATAGGCGGCTATCGAATCGAACCCTTTGCATTCCGGTAAGTCAGTGATAAAATCCGTCGTCAGTGTCTGAAATGTCCGTTCGGGGACTGGGTTTGGTAATAGAGAAATCGACGGCTTGTGGGTGAGGTTCTTGGTGACTTGACAGATGGCGCAGCCTTTGACGTATTTTCGGACAAAGACGGATAGGTCTGGCCACCAGAAGTCACGTGTTACCAATTCCTGCATCCGGAAACGCCCTGGATGTCCCACGCTGGGCGTGTCATGACAAAGGTGAACTATGTCCCGTCGCAGTTCCGCATCGTTGGGTACGTATACCCGTCCTTGGTAGAGCGTGAGCCTATCTCGTTGCTCCCAATCACCAAGAGTACGACTTAGCGATGGGGGTCCGTCTTCGTTAATAACTGTGAGCGCCTGCAGGACTTTGTCGTCTGTGGTCTTCAAGATCTGGATGCGCTCCCAAATGTCGTCGATATCCATTGGTTTCACTGTCCGAACGTGAAAGAGGACCTTCCCTTCGTTGTCGTTGTCAACTCCTTCCGAGTGGTCCGGCCGTCGGGATAGACCGTCCGCTCGATTAGTGCTGCCGGGCTTATGGTGAAGCTCGAAGTCGAAGCGAGATAGGTACAAGGACCACCTAGCTTGTCAGCGGTTAAGCTTCTGAGACTGCGTGAAATACTCAAGGTTCTTGTGATCTGTGAAGATTTGCACTGTGTGTTGGACCCCTTCCAGGTGGTGTCGCCAGGCTTCGAGTGCGCAAATAACAGCGAGAAGTTCCTTATCGAAGATGTCGTAGTTTCGTTCGGCCAGGTTGAAGGACTTGGACAAGTACGCGACAGGGTGCCATTGGCCGTCCTCTCCCTCTTGACTGAGGACGGCGCCCGTGGCAAAGTCAGAGGCGTCGCATTCGATTCGGAACGGTTTTTTGTGGTCAGGCATTAGCAGAACGGGTGACGAGGTGAATGCATCTTTAAGCCGTAAGAAGGCAGTTTGGCAATCTTCTGACCAATCCCAGGGTGTGTCCTTTTTCGTCAGTTCGAACAATAGATGTGCTATGGTCGAGAAGTCTTTGATAAAGTGCCTGTAGAAGTTTGCGAACCCAAGGAAGGATTGTACTTCCTTGACCTTGGTCGGGACAGGCCATTCGTCGATCCCACCTAGCTTGATCAGGTCCATTGCAACGTTGTCGTGCGAGACGATGAGGCCGAGGAACTCCACTTCCGTTTGTTCAAAGAGGCACTTCTCCGGCTTGAGGTAGAGGTCGTTGTCCTGGAGTCGCTGCAGGACTCGTCGCATCACTTCCCGGCGTCGCTCGACGGTGTCCGTGAATACCAATATATCGTCCATATATATGATCACGACACCTTCGGCAATGAGATCCTTGAACACCTCGTTCATCATTGCTTGGAAAGTCGCCGGGGAGTTGGTGAGACCGAAGAACATTACCAAGGGTTCAAAGAGTCCGCGGTTGGTCCGGAAGACGGCTTTCCACTCGTCGCCTTCTTTGATGCAGATGTTCTCGTACCCCCAGCGGACGTCAACCTTGGAGAAGATCCGGGCGCCTTTGAGCTTATCAACGATTTCATTAACGAGCGGAAGTGGGTACGCGTTCTTGATCGTGCCAGAGTTGAGATGCTGATAGTCCTGTACGGGTCGCAGTCGTCCGTCCTTCTTCTTGACGAAGAAGAACGGACTCGCCATGGGTGACTTGGATGGTCGGATATACCCCTTAGACAGTTGTTCGTTAAGGAAGGCGTCTAGCTCGGTTTGTTCGGAAGGCGACAACGGGTAGAGCTTGCATGGCTTCGGCATGAAGTCTTCCTTGAGGTCGATAGCATGGTCCCAAACGCCCTGTTCCGGGAGGCGTTCGGAGGCCACCCTGTCGAAGACCTTGCTGAAATCGCGATACTGTTCGGGGACCATCTCGTCGAAGGTTTTGACCTTTTGTTTTGCCAGGGCTGCCTCCGCCAGTTGCTGCGACTTAGTGGAGCCCGCGCGAATGGGAATGGGTGGCTCATCTGGGTCTTCCGTGTAATCTTCCATGTAGAGGATGACATCGCCGTCCTCAACTGTGCAGGTGGCGATATCGGGGACGATTCTCACGAGTCGAAGGCCTTCCAGTACCCAGGGAATCGAGATTCAAGGGTCTTCGGGTGACGGAGGGCCGTTCCCGGGGATTTCGTGGTTCATAGTTGCCTTGTCTTTGGTTGCCGTAGTGGGGGTGTTGTTGTCGGTAGCCGCGCGACGAACAGGTGTGATGTCGTCCTCATCCTCGATTTCTTCGCACGTGGTCAGTGGCGGTTTCCGAGGGATCGGCTGTTCCGTTTGTAGTTGCACGACTGGCGGGTCTACGAGGAGACAGTCGGGTGGGCATCGCATCATGTCTACGCGATCCTGTTGCCAGTCAACTTCCGGGTTGTGCTTCCGTAGCCAGTCGGTTCCGAGGATGACGTCCTGGTCGCCTAAGTCGGCAACATACATCTCCACGTCCTCCTTGTGGTAAGAGCTGCTGTTACCCGAGTATATGCGTAGCCGTTGAGTAGTCAATTTACGCACCGGCCTCATTCCATTGTCTGTCCCATCTACATTTTTGACGGGAATGGGTCGTGCCAGCGGTTTAGTCGTTAGCCCATGTTGCTTGATAAACTTGTCGTCAATGAGTATTCCTTCCGCTCCGCTGTCTTGTAGAGCGGAGACGTCAATTTGTCGACCGGTTATTTTACCGATGAATTTCCCTCAGAGCTTGATGGACGGAGTCTGCACATTGCGAGTAGCAGAGACTTTGATTGATACAGATGATTGCTCACGAGATAGTACACCGATAAAGTCCTTAATCCGAGTCGAAGATGGGGTCCTACGTGACGACATTGCGTGAGGACCTTCTAAAAATCCGCCAGGCCTAGCGCCTTGCTAGCCCGGTCCATCGCTCCTCTTCCTAATGCCATGATGCATGCTACCAGGGCCTCCACCTCGTCGACGTCCTTCTCGACCTTGGCCGCTCGCACCGTCGGCGAGGGGCCTGGTTCGCGTGCTGGGATGTCCGCCACAACGCGCTCAGGGCAATTGCGTATGACGTGCCCGATTTTGCGGCAGAAGAAGCAGCTGCCGTTGCTGCGCAGGTACTCGCGCTCTGGCTCAGTGAGCTTCCCCGGGTGCCCATTCCTGCCGCTAGTGACTGTTGCGATTTTGACCGGCCGTTTCTCCTGTGAGGTGATGCCAGCGTCATTGCTCGAACGTTTGGCGGAGGGCATACCTTTGCCCCATGCTTGATGCTCGACGCGCTCATGCCGCCACATCTCATCCTTCTGTTTCGCCACTTCCTGGTAGTCTCCCAGGGCGGTGATGCGCGAGGGTTCGCTCGCGTCAACCTTGCTGCGCAGGTTGGCATTCAGGCCTTTGCGGTAGAACCTGAGCGCCGCGCGCTCGTTGTATCCGGCCCGTTTGGCCGTTACGTTAAACCGCAGCGTATAGCCGGCTGCGGTGTCCTTGCCCTGCTCGATCTCCTCGAGCTCTGCCTGGGCCTTGGTCTCCTCGTCGACCGGGGAGAACTGCGCGACGAACACCTCGAAGACGCGCGTGAGCGACCATCGTGGTAGGAAGGTTCGACTCAGCTGGTCTTCCATGACCTCTTCGAGGACGGAGGCGGCCCACTTCTTGGACATGTCACCGTCCATGTTCTGACAGAAGAAGTTAATACGGCTCAGGTCCATTTTAAACGTCTTTGGATTGCACATGAAGTGCATCATGCAACGCGTGCGATAGTTTCGCGCGTCATCGCGGTCGTCCTTGAACAGCTTGGGGGTGCTGCCCATCCTACCGGTGTCTGTGACGGCTTCAGTTTCACCGTCCTCGGCAGGGTTGCTCTGCCGTTCGAATTCTTCGACCACCCGGATGGTGCTTCGGGTGGCTGCGGGTGCCGCAGGTCTGGGCTGCGGTCATTCTTCTTTGGCGCGCTCCATGGGGCGCGTGCTGGCCGGCCGGAACGCCGGTCCAGCGACAGACGTGGGTGGGGGTGTGCTGACCATGACGGATTGGAGGCGAGTTGGCGGTCTTGTTGGTGGTCGGGAAGGGTTGGACGCGCGGGACTGAGTGCAGGATAGGGCTTGTGCGGCGCGTTCGAGGGTTTCGGCCACGATGAAGTTGTGCCTATGTAGGTACGCGTCTCCTAGGTGCGGGTGTTCGAGCCACCTGAAAACTGGGTGGAGATCACGTGTCCAGAACCAGAGAATGTCGTACTCGCCGGTGTGGGTTCGCGCAGTAAGGTATTGCCCACTGGGCGTGAGTCGGAATCCTGTGGGAACGAGGTCTGTGGAGAAGACGGGAAAGTTTTCTTCGTCGAGCGAGGTATGCGAGAGGTCGGAGTCTGGGGTTCCTGCGCGGTGTGCCTCAGGAACGTGTTCGTCATTGTCGAGGTCAGGGTCCGGTCTAGGTATTCCGCGAGTGCTAGGAGCGGAAATGGTGGGCAGCTGTCACGCATGAAATCAATCGATTTATCGACGCCTTCTTCAGGTTGTCGTGTGCTACAAGGTACGAATAGTAGGGCGGGCTATCCTTCTCCTACGATTCCCTCGTTCGTTCTCATCGAGGGCTTGTCGGACGGTGTCGAAGATCCCCCTGTTAGGAGGGCGCAGCGAAAAGTCGGTGGTGCGGCATAGGTGACACTCTACGAGTGCGCACCGCGGGCGGATGCGGAAACTTGTGGTGGTCGAGCTGTAGACATGGAACACGTCAAGGACTTGGAAGATAAGGCACGGGCATTGGAGCTCGGGGCTATGGCTTTGCCGGGCTCGTACGTAGGCGTAGGCGGTTACGCGACGGGCGCTGTCGTGGTCGAAGACGGTGTGTATGCGGACGTACACGTTGTTGAAGGACGCGGGGTCCTGGCGGATGCGTCCGGCGGTGAATGCGGACTGATCGACGTCAGAGTAGTTTTGGAACGGTGTGACGGGGGCGGCCTCGATGTTGAGGAATCCGAGGTCCCAGTCAACTGTGACGCGTGCCACTAAGAACAGGTGAGCGTGTGCAGAGCGGGGTAAGGGGAGCTCATCCAAATGTCAGGACTTAGCGAGCGGGCCCCCGGGCTGCACGGACTTAGTGTCGAGGGTGACAGTTGAGGCAGACGAAGCGAGGAAGAGAGGGAAGAAGACGGCAGATTGTGAGTCTCTTGGTGGGACAAGTGGACGAGCTGAGGAAATACAGGGAGACAGGGAGTCCTTATATACTAATACATGGTCCGTGCGCGAGAGAGTTATGTAAGCGGAAAAACAATAAGACGTCGACTAAGCATGAGTCATCGCCGAGGTGATGGGTAAGGCCGAGGCTGTGACTGATGCCTGTTAGTCGTCGTTGCTGACTGGAGTCCGGGCCGCTTATAGATATGTGCTGACAAGGCACTTCTATGGGAGACGCGTGCTTATTGCGAAGCACGCGCTTGTTGAAGTGACGCGCGTTTATTGAGGCACGTGTTAGGTGAGGCGTCCAATGCGTGCTGAGCCGATGTTAGGGCGTGTGCCGAGGTTATGGTGTGACGTTGATAGGGTCGGTGAGGCGTCAAACCGTAACAGCCCTGCTCGATTTCCTTGAGCTCTGCCTGGACCTTGGTCTCTTCGTCGACTGGGGAGAACTGCGCGACGAAGACTTCGAAGACGTGTATGTCAGGACTTAGTGAGTGGAGGCCCCCGGGCTGCACGGACTTAGTGATAGGTGGAGGGTTAGAACGGCGGGGAGAGAGAGAGAGAGAGAGAAGAGCGGTAGTATTGCGAGTCACTTGGTAATACAAGTGGACGAGCTGGGGAATTACACTGGGACTGGGGTTCCTTATATACTGATACATGGTCCGTGCGCAAGACGATAATGTAAGCGGGGAAACAATAAGGAGACGACTAAGTGTGAGTCATCGCCGAGGTGATGACTGAGACTGAGGCTGTGACTGATGCCGATTAGTCGTTGTTGCTGACTGGAGTCCAGGTCGCTTATAAGTATGCGCTGACAGGGTGCTTCTATGGGAGGTGCGTGCTTATGGTGAAGCGCGCACTTGTCGACGTGGTGCGCATCTGTTGAGATGCATGCTTGACGAGGCGTTTGATGCGTTTGGGCCAATATTGGGATGTGTGCCATAGTTAGGGTATGGCACCGGTGGTATTGGTGAGGCATCAAACCGTAACAGCGCGTGAGCGACCACCGTGGTAGGAAGGTTCGACTCAGCTGGTCTTCCATGACTTCTTCGAGGACGGAGGCGGCCCATTTCTTGGACATGTCGCCGTCCATGTTCTGACAGAAGAAGTTAATGTGGCTTAGGTCCATCTTGAATGTTTTTGGATTGCACATAAAGTGCATCATGCAGCGCGTACGGTAGTTGTGTGCATCGTCGCGATCATCCTTGAACAGCTTGGGGGTGCCACCCATCTTGCTGGTGTCGGTGACGGTCTCGAGTTCGCCGTCCTCAGCGGGATTGCTCTGACGTTTGAGCTCTTTGACCACCCGGGTGGTACTTCAGGTGGCAGCAGGTGCCGCAGGTCTAGGCTGCAGTGGTTCTTCTTCGACACACTCTGTGGGGCACGTGCTGATTGGCCAGAATGCCAGTCTGGCGACTGATGTAGGCGGGGGTGTACCAACCATGGTGGATTGAAGACGGGTCGGTGGTTGAGTCGGGGGTTGCAAGCAGTTAGATGCTCGGGATCGAGCACGGGAGACGGCTTGGGCGACGCGTTCAAGGGTTTCAGTGGCAACGAAGTTGTGCCGATGCAGAAACGAATCCCCTAGATGAGGATGTTGATCCCACCTGAAGACAGGGTGGAGGTCACATGTCCAAAACCAGTAGACGTCGTACTCGCCGGTATAAGTCTGCACAGTAAGGTGCTGCCCATTTAGAGTGAGTCAGAAGCCTGCGGGGACGAGGTCTGCGGAGAAGTCGGGAAGGTTTTCTTCAGCAACCGAGGTGTACAAGGTGTCTGAGTCTGGGGTTCCGGCACGATGTGCTACTGGGACGTGCTCGTCGTTTTCGAGGTCCGGGTCGGGTCTAGGTGTTCCGCGAGTACTGGGGGCGGAAATGGTGGGCAACTGTTACGCACGAAATCGATCGATTTATCGGCGCCTTCTTCAGGTCATCGTGTGCTACGGGGTACAAATGGTAGGTTGCACGATTCTCCTCCTCCAATTCCCTCGCTCATTCTCATCGAGGGCCTGTCGGATGTTGTTGAAGATCCCCCTACTTGGAGGGCACAGCGAGAAGTCGACCATTTGACGGAGTTGGTATTCTACAAGTGCACATCGCGGGCGGACTCGGAAGGCGGTGGTGGTTGTGTCATAGACATGGATGACATCTAGGACTTGGAAGATCAGACATGGGCATTGGAGCTCCGGGCTATGGCTCTGCTGGGCTCGGACGTAGGCATAGGCGGTGACGCGACGGGCGCTATCGCGGTCGAAGACGGTGCACACGCGGACGTACACGTTGTTGAAAGATGCGGGGTCCTGGCGGATGCGTCTGGTGGCGAACGCAGATTGGTCAACGTCGGAGTAGTTCAAGAACGGGGTGACGGGGGCGGCCTCAATGTTGAGAAAGCTGAGGTCCCAGTCGACGGTGACACGTGCCACTAAAGTTGGGTGAGCGCGTGCAGAGCGGGGTGAGGGGAGCTCGTCCAAATGTCAGAACTTAGTGAGCAAGAGCCCCCGGGCTGCACAGACTTAGTGACGAAGATGAAGGTTGAGGCGGACGAAGAAGGAGAAGGGGGAGAACGGTAGATTGCGAGTCACTTGGCAGGACAAGTGGATGAGCTGGGGAATTACAACGAAATGAGCAGTCCTTATATACAGTGTCCTGGTCCATACGCGAGAGAATGATGTAAGCGATAGAACAATAGGGAGGCGACTAAGTGTGAGTCATGGCCGAAGTGATGAGTAAGGCCAAGACTGTGACTAATGCTGATTGGTCGTCGTCCGTGACTAAGGTCCGGCCCGCTTATAGATACGCACTGACAAGGCGCTTCTTATAGGAGGTGCGCGCTTATTGTGAAGTGCGCGCTTGTAGAAGTGATGCGCATCTGTTGAGGTGTGCGTTCAGCGGGGCGTCCAATATGTTCTGAGCTGATGTTAGGGCGTGTGCCAAGGTTATGGTGTGGCGCCGATAGAGTCGGTGAGGTGTCAAACCGTAACAGATTGCGAGTCACTTAGGAGTACAAGAGGACGAGCTGGGGAATTACAAAGAGATGGCAGTCCTTATATACCTGAAACATGGTCCGTGCGAGAGATAATAACATAAGCGAAGAACAATAGGTGAATGACTAAACACAAGTTATGGCCAAGGCAGTGACTAATGCTGAGGTGATGAGTAATGTTGCTTAGTAATGGTCGTTGACTAAGGCTCAGGCTGCTTATAGATACATACTGACTAGGCACTTTTATAAGAGGTGCATGCTTGTAGTGAAGCATGTGCTTGTTGAGATGACGTGCATCTGTCGGGATATGCATTTTAGTGAGGCATTCGATGCATTGTAACTGATGTTGAGTGTATTCTGTTGTTATGATGAGACGCCGGTGGGTGTCGGAGAGGCATCAGACTGTAACACTCACACAGTCCATATCTCAGGTATATAAGGACCATCTGTCTCTCTGTAAATTCCTTCGCTCGTCCACTTATACTCCCAAGTGACTCACAATCTGCTATCTTCCTCTCTCTCTCTCCTTCTTCCCACCATCTGTCTCAACCCCACCTTTGTTATCACTAAGTCCATGCAGCCCGGGGGCCATTGCTTGCTAAGTCCTAACATAATACAGTTATATTGACCAGTGAGAAGAAACCATAGTATTAACTTTCAGCTAGAATATTTGCCTAAAGTGGCTAAACTGTTTATAATCACACATAATAAGCAGTTACAAACCAGATACCCACAAACATACTGTAAACTTAAGCAGTAACACTACTTTTCTACAAACAACTGTTTAAAAAAGTACAGTATTTAAACAATTGTACTCACAGTTACCTGTGATTGCATACCACATCTGTTAAATATTATATTTTATCAAGCCTTTTTTTTCCTTTTACCAAACCCTTTAAATGCACCATCATCACCAGAATCATTAGAGTCCACAGTAGCCCACTTGCGTTTGTAACTCTGAGATATAGCATTCTCACTATCAATAATTATAAGATTTCTAAAATAGATAGCAGTCATATATTTGAAATTTCACACACCAATTAGACAAGTTAGACCCTTCTTCATTTTCAGCAAGAAAAAGTGCTTGCTTATTTTGATATTGATTAGTGGCAGACACAAATTCCGAGTCCTCTTCATCTGAGCTTGTAGATTTCAAACATTTCTTTTTTACTGAAGACCGGATTTTAGATCCTTTTTGACAATCTGCACCATTCTGAGAGTGCAGAGAGGGTTGCCAGTAATCTAATATATTTATCAGGTTAGCATAAAAAGGGAAAAGTGTCAACGGATATCAGTCCACACCATTTACATTATTATCACTTAGGATAAGATCCAGTGGTTTTTTCTTACCCCTATCAGACTGCTGTGGAAAATAAGCATAGATTTTATATATGCGCTAGTATCACAAACCTTTTTAAATTTCTTAAAATCTATCCGGTCTGCCCCCATGTGGCGAGAACTTGCCGGTATTCGTCTTGTCGCTCCTAGTGCATGCGAACCTACATCCATATCGACAATAATCATGAAGTTGCCACGGATGTCATCGTCGCCGAAGCCCTCAAGAAGCCCCCGTTCTTCATATGCCTCTCTGAAAATGAACTCCGGCTTGGATATTTGAAGCTTGTTGAAGTCGCGATCAAACTCGTCTTCCTTCTTCTTTCCCCGTCTCATTAAATTGATGGCTCGGAGTAAATTTTCATCGGATTCCGTCATGTCGTTATCCCCCGAACCACCTAAGGACTTCTCCGCTGTCCCCGCGAACTCTCTGTCATGTGGTACAGAGCAGGCATGAGGATCCTGGTCGACTTGTGATGCTGACCTGACGACATTAGCACCGTCAACTGAACGACACTTGTGCCCATTGGACGGCGGGGATGCACGACCAGGTTCGTTCACCTCTAGACCGTACCACCCCCCCTGTGCCTCCGTATCATCCAGTTCGGCTTCGGCGGCGGTCCGCTTTAACCGTGGACTTGGCTCGGACGGTAGGCGGCTTTGATCTTGCTCTAGGATAACATCGAGACTGCGTAGAGACGGACCTAGCAGCGTATTAGCAAAGCCGAGGGGAGACGATATCAGCGAATCTCGACCAGTCTCTTCGTACAGGCCTCTATATTTTTCGAGCTGAGTCGTAGTGTTCGACAAGCCTGGAGCGCGTATGCCCATGTGGCTGGTAGTGGAATTCGACTTTTCCCCTTGTGCGCGACGAGACCCCGGCCTTGTAAAAATAACTGGAGACATCTGTGTTGGCACTCAGTCAACCGATACGCACGAATATGTCTGCGCCCCACGTTGGATAAATCACACGCATTTGCCCCGACTGTCCCAACTTCTTCATGGGAGACCAACATCACCCGATCTTCACCATCGGGCGCGGAGGCTGCACGGCGCTGCACTCTACGCGGAGGAGCCTACACTTGAATCAGGCTGTGCACTATGTGAGAAATGGTTTGACCTTACTCGACGCGAAGCTTGTGTTTCAGGCACGGACAACGGCTCGGATTGCAATGATTCCAACGGCCCTCGCGATCGCAAATTCGCCGCGCGCCTTGACGGTGTGCGACCAGCCGATTGGAGAAGGGGTCGATCCTGCGGGAGCATGAGTTGCAGTTGAGTCTCCGATTGGCGAGGTGA
The DNA here is from genome assembly GCA_022160365.1 of Vararia minispora EC-137. Taxonomy (NCBI): domain Eukaryota; kingdom Fungi; phylum Basidiomycota; class Agaricomycetes; order Russulales; family Lachnocladiaceae; genus Vararia; species Vararia minispora. The sequence goes on from MU273745.1 coordinate 18,886, forward strand.
AAGGTGAATAACCCTTTGAGACGGATCGGGTGGCACGGTAGGTTCATCTACATGCGTATTGGGCACACAGTCAGGAATCTCCGAGTGGCTGTCTGCAAGAATAAGCTGAAATTGTGACGGAGGGGAAAAACATAAGTAAGGCACACCATCCAGATCCAAAACATCACAATCCAAGTAAAATTTGTCGATGTATACAACAGCCTGCAATATATTCTCGGGAAGGATGAATTTGAGACGAGACCTAAAACAGTTGTTAGACAGGCTAAGCCAAGAACCAGAGCTCTTACTCTTTGGCTGTGGCAACCAGATCTTCCCAAGCTTCAACGCCGACCGCGGCCTCCATAGCCTCCCCGTGCGCAACAAGAACAACCTTTCCATCCAGTTTCTTTGCCCACAAGACACTCTTTGCAAGCATCTTTCTCCACCGCAGCGTTCCCCAGCTCACTGCGAATGCCTCATACTCGCCGCCTCCCCGCGCCACGACTTCACGATACTCGGACGTGACTTCTCGACCCGTCTCACCGACGAATATGAATTTCATCCTGCGGAACAAGCCGACGCGTTCTTCGTTGGGTTCCCATGTACTGTCGTCTTTCAGGGCATCGCGCAGCGACGTGGCGAAGCCGGGACGAAATCTTACTGGAGAAGGGAGCTCAAAGCTATTCTCCAACGAGAAAGGTTCTCCGCGGGAAAGTGCGCCAAGGCGGAGGACTTCGCGTAGCCACTCCTGCGTAACCAGGGTAGCATTAGAGAGGAGCGAGGCGACAACGGGAGGAGTGAGATTGTATGAAGGTATAAGGTGATGCGTGACGGCTGCACTTGGAGATTGGATCCAATGAATGCCTGAGGAAACGTGAGCTGAAACCGGCATGCGATGCAGTAAGGCTTACCGAGCGCCGCACACCCCTCCGCCGACATAGGCCCCTGGATCTTGCTGTGCGTCTCGTAGCACATAACCTCTCGCCAATAGAACCTGGCGATCGCTTTCAAAAAGACACTAGAGGCGCGAATTTTTTATTTGTACCTTATAGGTAGACCATCAATTATCTGAACCTGACACCCGTCCGGGAGGTCCTTCGTTTCGCCAGGATCAACCATTTCCTCCTGTCCTTCTCGGTGAATGCGCATGGCTTTCGGCCTGTGATTGACAATGCGTAGAGTCGGTATTGAGTCAGGGTTCGCCTGGCAGACATATCAGCATGCACCGCATAGACATCAGTGCAAAGCGCGAACGATATCGTCGGCATCCCAGCCGCCCACGATGATCTTTGCCGAAATCTTGGACACTTTTTTAGACTGTAGTGTCAAATCGCAATCTTTACGACCAATAGCATACGTCTTGCCGCACTTTAACAGCTTCTCTGCTATTTCTGCTTGTTAGCATGATATCCTCTGACGCACAATAGTAGAGGCGAACTCCGTGGCTGGTCCTCACGATCGTTCAGCTCAACATCAAATGGTCCAGTAACGATCCACATCTTAAACTTCGCGACGATTGTCGCTGTGATGGGTAGGACTAGAGGGTATACAACGCGTGAGACAAGGCGTGCATGGGTGTCAGCAACGTTATCACGTTGACTAGTACTTGTGATCGTGAGAAATTGTCACAGTCAAATAAATAAGAGCTTTAGTAATATTTTATCTACATGCCACAGTAGAGGCTCGCGCAGCGTTCAATCCTAGGGCATTGTGCAATATGCAGAGTGCTATGCTGTTGTATGCAGGTACTGCGCCGGTCTGGCAAAGTACACGTCTCGGGAACTGAATAAATAAACCTGAATTATGAGGCGGACGAAGGGTACATCAGACCCCTTATTCCACAACCACTGTGCAGCGAGGTTGTCCCTGGGCAAGTAACTGCTCACTAGCGCTCACTGCACTCGCAATGATCTAATATATCATCTGCGTACCGCAGTAGGGGCCCGCGAAGCACTTGATCTTGCGCCCTGTTGCACCGGGGCATTTGGAGTCTCCATAGACGAATTAATATTCTGGGACATTTGCTAGTTCGCGTGAGTGTGTAGCTTATGGTCAGTTTGACTTCTGCAAGGTTTCCAAGTCTCTAAGATGACCTCCCTGCTCAAATTTGGGTAGAATGTTGCACAAGTATGCATGATCATTAAGTCTGTGGATACCGAGATACAAGCAGGAGGTATGTTTGCTCTCTTATACCAGTTCAAATAGCAATATCAATCATATCTTTATCCAGTGCACTGAGCAGCACCAAACAGCAGTGACCCCCAGATTGCACGACCACATCACGTCAATAGAGTTTATCCCTAGTTGATAATTGCGAGTGTAGCGAGCGATACTAGAGCAAAGCAGGTGAATCTGAGCAGAACAGAGAGAACATGGCTGCTTGACCAGTGCCCCAGTCATGAACGTCAGCCAAGTCACTGTAACTGTTCGGTTCTGCTTGTTTTCGGCAGGATTTTCACAGCGTGCCAGAAGCCGTACTGCCCGCTCTGAAAATTGAAAGATAATGATAGTGTACATAGGAATAGTGCAAACGGTGCCACAACAAAGCCGTGTTCGAATAAAGGTCTAAAATAGGAGAGCAAGGCGCGAAAAGCCGACGATGCCGGCGAACATCTCCAATGCGAAATCATCAACCCTTCATTGGGGAGCCCGGCGCAGTATGGTGGGCAGCCGCAGAGCACGTACTCTGTGATGAGTTCGATGAACTGTTGATGGCATCGACCAGATCTTGTGGCGACGCCCACGGGTGTCTTTCGTTCGCTTCGCTGTCAATTACCACCGGGTCATACGTCCATGATGTTCGCTTGGTCGTCGGCAGCGGCTTGGGCAGAATGGGGGAAAACGAGGACGACTGTGAAGTCATCGAAATAGACGTATAAGCACCAGGATCAGCAGTCGCATATAGCGCACATGCTGTATCCCGCGACGCTGAGTCTTCAGGCCACCCCGGAGGCGAATTGCGTGCTAGGTCCCCTTCGCCAGGGATGATACTAGCCCATTTAAACGTGCGTTGAGTGCCATGATCCCATATGACGTCGACCGTTCGCGCTTGATCATTTATACCAACGAGTGATACCTCGAAGACGCCTGAATGCCCCCGGATCTTGATGCGGGCACCGGGTGGTAGAGTAAGTAGTTCCTGACGGACCTTGTCTGCCTTACTTGCTTTACGCGCTTGAAGGATAGCCTACCCCAATGTGAGGGATAAACAAATGCGATAAGAAAAGAGATCATACGGGATTGTGTTGCGCGCACAAGAGCTGGAACTCCATTTTAGTGATCACCTTCACCACTTCCATCGAGGCCTCAGAGGTCGCACGTTCGCCAGCAATGACGTCCCAGTAAGCTTCTTTCTCTTCAAAGATGATATCCGAGCCCTCGCGTGCGCACGAAACGTGGAATGCTTTCGGACATCTGCCTTTCGTGCACTGGACAGGTGCGCCGTGCATCTTCGCGCACGTTTTCGTGCACACTGCGCACCGCTGAACAAGGTATGAGTATGATACCAACGATCCAATAGACTTAACACCTACGAGGTTCCAGCGGTCCCTAATTATAGAGTCGACGCCGAAGACGGCGCGGGCGCGCGCACCGTCGGCCGTCACCTCACCGGTCTCATCGACCCAAGTCTCCGGCACCACACGTGCACAGTGCTCGTGAGCCATCCATGGTCCTTCAGGGATTGACGAGAATGCGGAATGCACAGCGCGCGGCCGATCATGAACGGGAAGAAGCCCATCGCGACGGGTAGATACGCAAAGTACACATGGGTACCCGCAGTCCTCTGCTGGACGAGGGCCGAGCTTCAAAACGACTTTTGTGAGGGATGGGACGAACGAAGGATCTGACGCCGACGATGTCCCCCTGGACCTTTTGGGTTTCGAAGGTCCGCCGTTCGGCTGATCCGCCTTACGCTTCCGAGACAGCTGTGTCTGCTTGCATTCAGCCGTGCTAGGCAAAGACAAGGATGGGGGAGTTGTATCGAGAAACTGCCAAGATGTCGCATCGCCCCACGTCTCATCCTCTTCCCTTTGCATATCATCCTGTAGCTGGCACGAAGTCATCGGGCCGAGGGCTGCTATACTCTCCAAGACATATTCGTCCTCACGTTCGCGCAAAAGCGCATCAACGTCGATGCGGACGCTATCGCCAATGCAAGTGCAATACTTCGCCTTGCGACCGAGATCAAGCCAGCTGTCCAGTGCAAAGTTCACGCTCTCAGCGCAGTTGAAGCCCAGGTTAAAACCTGCGTGGTAACCGCGTGGATAGGTGATGACAAACTCGCCTGCGTGCTGGACAAGAGTGTTGGGACGGCAACTTGCTTTGGCGAGGACGGTAGGACTAGCAAGGAAAGCCTTGTGACGGAGAAACTGGGAACATGTATTTGGGCCCTCGGGAAAGTAACCGCGCATAACGGTCTCGAAGGCGTTGGCACGACCTTGCGGAATCGCGTACCAAAACTTGCCCGCGCCGAAATGGATGTAGTTGATAGAGAAGAGATCGCAGTCTTCAACATGCCAAGCAAATGTAGCGCGCCACATGCCAAAATAGAGGTAGGGTAAATTGACTCCAGGCATCGGGTGCTTTGAGCGGGGCATAATGCGTTCGAGGGTAGAGGGGAGGGAGGCAACGTTCCAAGGTACGGTCTCGTCATGGAAGAGAGAACCGGCCATGTCAGCGCCATACTGAGCAGGAGTGCCCATACCGCATGATCTCCAGAACTTGCGCTCAAGCTGATGACAGAAGTCAGGCGTATAGTCAAATGGAGTGGTGTTGGGAGGCAGCCATTCTGAATCGGGGTCAAAGTCTTCCATGAAAACAGCGTCCTTTGCTGCACGCTCCGCTGCACGGGCAGTCTTGCTAGCCCGCGACACAGTTGTGTGCTGGCCTCTGATGATGGCAGGTTCAGAGTCTGGAACAGTTTCGTCCTGCAAGACGGCCTCCGTGTCCTCCTGCTTAATAGACTCGAAAGGCGTCTCGGATTCGAGTCGACGAAGAGAAATAAGAGGAGTGGCAGCAGGAGAAGCGAGGGACGATGATGGCTCGGGCTGGTTCAGAGCTGAAGCGAGCTCTTTGGTCTTTTTGCGGGATCGACCAGGGCGAAAAGAAGGAAAAGCGCTGGAGCTGTGAGGACCAAGCTCGTCCACGCCGGGCGCGCGATAAGCATCCTTGCTGCAGAGCTCGACCCATTCACGGACAGAGAGTTTGCGATAGGTCTCCACGTTCTTTTGCCGGAAGAGGCCGGCGCGACCGATCATATGTTGTTCGATGGGGTGATGTAGCTTTATATCCGCAAGCTTGTCCGTGACCGACGGAAGGACATCCTTCCTGTGAGGACGTCAGGCATAAAGACTTAACGACACTTCAGCTCGGACGTACCAAGCCTTAGGAGGGATGACCTTGACAATACCACTACGCTGGCCCCAGCATTCAATCCTCTTCATGTAGCCCTCAAAGTCTTGGAACTCCTCCATAGATGGCCTGAAGACGGGTATGCCTCGGGATGCAAGCGGGTCGTCGTCAGGATCCAGCCACGTCTTGCCTTCGGAATGGGGCGACGGCGGGAACTGGACACCTTCAGAGCCGTAGAAATGGTCAGGTTGGATGATGGGAATTGCGGGTGACGATGCACGGGATGAACTGGGTTGAGATGACGAAGATGCGGGGTACTGAAAGGAAGACGAGGAAGTGGACGCCATAGTGGAGGGAACAACGGGGAGCGGGTCGTCCGATATGAGTGCGTGCTCTTCGTCGTTGCTGAAGAGGCGAGAGCGGGCTAGAGTCGTCCGAGTAATGAGAGTTCTGGATCACCGCAAGATCACGCGTTCTCCCTCCCCTTTTTCCCACTTCCCATCACTTCCTCCTGTCTTGTCCTACCTACAGCTCCATCCTTCTTTAGCGCCCGAAACAGGACTTCCGACCATTGAACAACTCTGCCCTCGAAAACGGCTATTCCTCTCCTTATGGCGCCGGCATCGGCAGATGCCGAAGCGCATTCTCGCAGCTCATAGACTCCGACCCGCGTCACTTGCGAGCCTCGTGCCTAAGAACGCCCCTTCCGCTGATAACCATAAGGACAATCACATTCTGCGCCCTAACATACACGGCCCCTGCGGGGCTCATCGGGTAATTTTCAGGTGGGGATCCTTGCTTCCTACTGTATGTCTCCTGCCTCCAATTGACCTCTGAACACTCACCCTCCCATTCCGTGTCCAGCACAGCAACCTCAGCCTCTCCGGCCGACACTCACTCGATTTATGGAGGGCGGGATTGATTCCCTGGACAGGCAGTTGGGTACTTCTGTGTGATTCTTCTATGGATGGCCTCGTTCTTTGACTATAGACGGTGTGTCCCGCGCACAGAACCCGATTCCGTACTAAAAATGCTCGCCAGACACTATTTGTTTCCTGCACCCGGCATTCTACAAACCTGGTGCGTTGCTTTCTTCCCTCGCCTCTCCCTCCCAATGCTCCGAGTTGGACAGAGGGGAGTTCCCTGAGCTTCGATAGCTATCGCTGCCACGCGAAACATACATTCCCTCTATTCGTCCCTTGACCTATGCACCCGCGCAGCTCCAGCATGGCTTTTGTGTTCTTTTTTATGCTTTGTGGGCCGTCGCGATATGTCAAGGATTGTCCAGATCAATTGCCGCACAAGACGCTGCGATACGTGTCGAGATGTCGGCGATGTGTTGCGAGCGAGGGCTGCTGAACACGTAGATAGAAAACCATGCAATATACACTCTATTCAAGAACGATGAGGGCCACTTACAAAGCAGGAAGGCTGTGTAACAGCATAGGAAAAGAAACGATAGCGAGACAGATTCCCCCCGCGTTATGACAAGGCGTCTTGGGGGGTGTCAGGCCATAATAGCAATATTAATATTACATATCCACAGGATCAAGGGGTCTTGGGGACCATTCTAAACAGCCGTACACATAAAAGCAAGGCTATGCTTGTAGGCAACCAGGCTTCAGCTCATATTGTTGTAGGAAGTATTATTATTATACAACCCATAAATGAGAGATTAAATTTATTTGGCGCTTTCACTGAAGGAAGTTCAAGGAACGAGGTGTCTGCCATATTCATTTGTGCACAAGTAGGTCCTAGAACTGCATGCACCATCTCATTAGGCCGTGGAAAGGCAGACGGCTCTGATCCGACCCACACGCTTCCGTTCGCGGGAGCTGCCCGTGCCCACTACAGTACTGTAGCACAGTACTAACAGTACTGAGTAGCAAGTCCAAGAGCAAGTCACCTTGAGTCACATGAGTGTTCCTATCGGCGATCTCCACTTTAAGTTTCGCTTCGAGAATCGCTCTTTGGCTCGAGTCAGCCGCTGTAGACTGTCCCACCCAGCACCACCATAGTCATGGACGCGTCTGCAGATGACCGATATAATCTTATTACAAGAGGCTTGGGTGAGGTTCTTGGAGGCCCAATCATCAAGGCTATCCTGGACGAAGGTCGAAGTCCTAAATGCTACTGGGGTGCGTAAACCGACCTTTACCCCCGAGCACAGTGAGTTACAAAGGCCCAATAGGAAGTGCACCCACGGGCAGACGCGAGTCTTCTTTCGTTTCAATTAATCGGTCATTGCTTGGCTGACTGCTAGCCATGCAGCCCATGTTGGCTACTTCGTTCCTCTCACAAAGATCGCGGACTTCTTAAGGGCCGGTGTTGAGGTACGTGTGAAGCTTTCTCATTTGGATAAACTACACGAACCGTTACAGGTCAAAATCTTGCTTGCAGGTCGGTCAATCCGCAGTGACTGCTTTGGGCATACGACTGATCGACCTGCCCAGATATCCATGCCTTTCTCGATAACCTGAAGGCACCCCTTGAGCTCGTCAAGTACAGAACAAAGTACTACCAGAAGATTCTTCTAGCCGTCTTTCAGTCTCTCGGAATACCTACCGAGAGGCTCATCTTCGTCGAGGGTTCTTCCTACCAGCTCACGCCCGAATATAACCTCGACAATTATCGCCTTTGCGCAAGTGTCTCCGAGCACGATGCCAAGAAGGCCGGTGCAGAAGTTGTCAAGCAAGTTGAGAGCCCTTTACTCAGTGGCCTTCTCTATCCTGGTCTACAAGCCCTTGATGAACAGTACCTCGGTGTTGACTTCCAGTTTGGCGGCGTTGACCAGGTGCTCTCTTTCCTCCCTGACATCATTCGTGTGGTTAACTGTCGATCTCCAGCGTAAAATTTTCACGTTTGCTGAGCTCTACCTTCCTCGCCTTGGCTATGCAAAGCGTGCGCACCTGATGAATAGAATGGTCCCTGGCTTAACCGGCGGCAAGATGTCTTCATCTGATCCTAACTCAAAGATTGATTTCCTCGATCCTCCTGAGGTGGTAAAAAAGAAGATCAGGGGCGCTTTCTGCGAAGAAGGCAACACAACAGAGAATGGGGTGCTCGCGTTCGTGATGACCGTCCTTATGCCCATCTCTGAGCTCCGTATTGAGCGTCTCAAGGGCGAGTCTGGCGCCGGCGCAGCAAACGATAGTCACAACCAACGGCCTTTCGTTGGGGAGGGTGCGCCAACTGGAACGATCTTTACTGTCGATCGTCCGGAGAAATTCGGCGGTCCCTGCCACTATGCAAATGCAAAGGAGATCGAGGACGCCTTTGCTGCTAAGGAACTTCACCCGGGTGACCTCAAGAAAGCGGTGACCGATGCGCTCATCAGCCTATTAGATCCGATACGTCAGGCTTTTCTTGAAGATCAAGAATGGCAACGAATTCTAGAACAAGCATACCCTGAAGGAATCAAGCCCACAAAGAAGAAGAAGGTACGTTTTGCCTGTTACCTAGTATCTAACCCTATCGATGAACTTTTCGTATCTAAAGGAGAAGACGTACCATCCCCTTCCGCCGGGTAGGGGCGGGCTTGTCGACAGCGATGCCGCACAGAACTCCGCAAGAGATGCGGAGCACCCACAGGTTGCACAGCTGGCAGGTGCTCCAGACACGGCCACTGCCGTCCAGTGATGTCCCTGTTACTAGGAAGGGTGTTGCGCTGGGAAGGCTCACGATGGACGTCAAATTCCTAATTTGTCTGGTGGGAGCATATATCGACGCAGTGTAGAATTCTTTGTACTCAATCAATTATACGTATGTTCCGTCGCACATAACATAACCAAAAAAGCCCATCTACCTGAGCTTCGGTGGACTGCACCGAAGAGGTATGTTGCGACGGCCGAAACTACTCATTGCACCGTACTGTTCAGTTGACCATTGACCTGGGACAGCGCGGCATCGGCCATGCGTAGGTCGCCTTCGCTCAACGCCTTGAATGGTCCACCACCAGGCGTGCTTGCACCAGACATGACTGACGAAGCGCGAGAGCGCACCTTCATGACGAGTGGGCTGAAGAAAACAATGAGCACATCGTGGGTGGTATGGCCCCAGTGCTCACAAGGGATAGCTGTCCTCTTCGTCTTCCGCACCCTGCGGCCATTGATACCCACGGTAGTCGCTTGTGTTAAGCGCTTGCATCTAAAAAAAGGTCAATGGACTGGCAAGTTCGTAGTGGCCGGTGTGCACGAACCTCCTCTGTGAGAGTGCCAATATCGCCAGGCGTCTTCAGACCGTCCGTGCGGAAGCGAGGACTGCCAGGCATTGAAATAGCCAGACGTTCAGGACCGTTCGCGAACTCGTACTCCTCTTCTACTTCGGCGCCAGCGTAGAACTCGTCGGGATAGGCGCGACGAAGGCCGAGCTGACGTGCTTTCGAGTACTCGACACCGAGATTTTTCCAGTCGAGCAGAGGTGAGAGGCGCTCGACGCGGTTTCGCTGGTTAATGCGTTGCCGACGTGACTTTGCGCAGAAGGAGAAGAGAACCTCCGCGAGCTGGTTGACAGACTCCTCCGGGGACTTCGTCCTCCGGTCGATGATATAGCAGCCTTCGTCTTCTGGGCGATCGATCATGTCTTGCATGAAACACCCGAAGCCAGAAAGATTTGTCGTAACGGAAGGTATACCCATCTAGGCCGGGCATGTTAGCACCGGCGACGAGTATTATGCCCAGCCATACACACCACGGTGCACTCCGCCGGCGTGTATCCCCATGGCTCGTAGTAACTCGGGAATACGCCAAGGTGTGTGCCGCGCACAAATTCCTCGTAATCCATGCCAAGAACAGGGTTGTTGGAGTTGAGGAAATCAGGGTGGAAGACGATCTTCACGCGGTCGTTCGACGAATTAAAGAGGCGGACACGTCGAATCTGATTGAGAACGGGGTCTGCGGCATCGTCGGCCATATTGTGCGTCGTAACAGGTGGGAGCGCGTTTCGCTTGAGGGCGAAGATTCGTCGCTTGAGAGCAACTTTGTCCTCCTCGGACAAAAGCTCCTCCGGAGGGGGGATCTTGGAAAATTCACTTTAAGGTAATGAGGTACTTGACTTCCGTGCGAAGTGAAGCGCATACCCATTAGACCGCGAAGCGAAGTCAAATAGACGGGCCCCAACACGGTTCTGAATCTCTGTCACGGTATCCTTAAGTTGTTTCGTGACGGCTTGGCCCTTGAGGGAGTCAATCGTGTAGGAGTGCGTGGCGGCAGGCATAATAAGGAAGGCAACGACAGTGACGTTAGAAGATGACTGCTGAAGGCGGTAGTTCAGACGAGCAAGAGATTCAATGAACATATCCACGCCCTTGTTCCTGTATTCATAGCGGCCGGCAGTGAACATATAAAGCGTACTATCGAGGTCGAAGTCGAGATGCCCATAGAAATGGCCACGAACAAACTCGTTAATCTTGGTCTTTGCGGTTGAATGAAGGTTCTGAAACTCGTGCATGGCCTGGAATTTGACGACATTGAGGCCATTTGGGAGAACACCGTCCGGTTTGCGCTTGAGCAGATGCTCCGCTTCGTAAGCCGTGATGTGGGAGACGGTAGTGAAAACGTCTGCACAGTGAGTCGCAGAGCGCTCGATACAGTAGCGGTGGTAGATGCCGCGTTTCCCAGCTTCGTGGTCGACGTCGAAATACTGGAGGTTATTGTAAAAATCCACCGAGCCAGCACACAGGTAGCGCCCAAGAAGGGTTGCGTGCGTGGTGAAGACGGTAGTAACATCGATATGGCGTTTACGGCAGAGGGGAATGGCGATGCCGGCTTGCCATTCATGGAAGTGGGCGATAACAGCTGTGTGTAGTTGGTGCGATACGTACTAGAATGGAAGGTAAGAAGAACCGGGGGAATTCTACGAAGGAGGAAAGCAAACCTCGCCCAGGAACCAAGCTACAAGATACCCAAAGACAATGGTCTCGTTCGTCTCGTGGTCATTTGGGGGAGTAGGGATGCCGGCCAAATTCCAGAGGTCGCCCTTCCACTCATCAAGCCGATGATACTGACTACCAGTGTCGAAGAGAAGGACGTGAGGATTACCTTCGATGAGCCAACGGCCATAAAGAATCTTAACGCCCTTATTTCGCATCGATTCTAAAGAGGACGCCACGGCTGGGTCAGCGGGTTCCTCGGGTTCCACCTCCATCGGCGCGGTCTTATAAGAAAGAGGCCCAACGAGGGTGTACCTGTCGCCATACTCGGAGACTGTGACGGGAACCTTGGTTTTGATGACGGTGTAGATGCCGCCGACCTTGTTGGCGACCTCCCAGGCGCATTCGAAAAGGATGGGTTTGTGGATGTCGCGCTTTTCTTCGGACATCGATGGGCGGTAGTGGCTGGGGCTGAAGAGGCGCGAAGGGAAACACTGATACTAGTCGACGCTCTAACGGAACATTGACGTCACATCTTCCCCACACTTCAACCCCGCATCAGCTAGCATCGCGCTCGCATCCTACTACTCACTACTTCAATCCTACTCCGAAAACCATTCATGCTGACATTTAGAAATGGACGATGCTTATTTATTCGCCAGGAAGAATTTCACTCTGAGTTTCCGTTGTTTGGCCCCAATTTGCGTACCAGCTTATTAACTATTCCGGCATGTAGTAGATTTAAAGTTCGTGACGTGCCATTCGACGCGAGGTTAACGCGACAAACGACCGCGTTGTTGCCATTACCTAAGCGCATCGTGCTTTGACTAATACTAGTCTTTCAGGTATAGATTCCACTTGCCGAATAGAAGGCTACGAACCACACAATAAGAGAGTGGAGAAGATATGATACTCAAATAGCTCACTCGAACAGTGCCATAATCGTCCATTTACGATTGTCAGCTTCTGGAAACGCGAGTGAGCGGGGTCCGTAAAAAACCTATCAAATCCATTAGAATATGTCTGTGGAGTGGGTGGGAGGCCTGCCTCGTCGTCGACTTCGTGAGGTTTTCGTGGGAGACAGTGGAGGAATTTCCAGTCCGGTCTCGCCCCGCCCTCTCGGCAAAGCGCTTCGGTGACTTGGTAACCCGCGAAGTCGCGCATGCGTTGTTCCTTCTCAGCCTCCTGTCCCATTGAGATCCTGACGCCGAGTAGAACGTCAAATAAGAATACGCTGGATCGTGCGGAGCTTACCAAGTGTCCGTAACGACCACGTCTGCATTGTGAACTGCTTCACAAGGATCTGCGGTCCACAAGATCTTCTCGTCGCATTTAAGCTCCTTGACACGTTCCCAGACGGCGGGAGGTGCTCGATACCCTACTTGTGGAGGAGTCGCAATGCGTAGAGAATGACCGAGCCGTGGGTATGTCACGAGCATGTCGTGCAAGACATTTGTTGAATCACCAACATACGCGACTGTGAGAGGGGGGAGTTGTGGCAGAAGACTCTTACGATCTTCCACCGAGGGTTCAGGCACATTAGAATCGAACAGATGAGCGTGCTCATGAAGGGTGAGAAGGTCGGCAAGGATTTGTGTGGGATGCCAATACGAGGAGAGCGCATTCAGAACGGGAACAGGAGAGTAATTTGCGAGCTCCTGACGTATTGTGGGTTATGGAGTGGTAATGCACGAACGGGGCAACACACCTCGATCTCGGAGTGGTCCCCAACGCGAGCGAAAATACCTTGGCACATTCCCCCTATAACACGCGCCGAATCACGGACGGACTCGTTTACGCCGAGTTGGATATCGTCCTTGCTTAGATAGAGAGCGCGACCACCAAGTAGGAAGGCTGCAGTTTCAGCAGCGAGACGTGTACGGGTGCTACGTTTCGAAAAAAGAAGGGCAACGCTTTTGTTGAAAAGGGACTGAGATGGCATTCGCATGTTGCGCACATCCTTCATTGAAGGCCTGAGCCAAGGAAGCGACTTCTGCTTGAGTAAGTGCGAGTACGCTAGAACACGGCTGATTTCTTTTGGATTTAGGTCCGCAAGTGTCATAAGATGACGCGGTACCATGGTTGCAGCAGAGAGAGATATAGAGGGATCGGTGGCGACGACGCGCGAGCGAGAAGAACCACAATCGAACGGAAAACTAAGAACACCGTGCATGTCTGCTCGGCAAATGCCGGCAGTGGACCCTGCCTCAGATAGACACTCGGGCTAGCGTATCTGGACTTCCTCCACGCACCTCAGGCCAACGTGATCAGACCCAGCACTCTCACTTTGCCCACCTTCGACACCTTGTCTTTGACACCTTCACCAGGGGCTGGCGTATCTTCTCCGTGGTTGACGCGTTTCTCCTCAGCCACTTATGCTTACCCTCCGGCGCCGGAGTCTCGTGCGCGTCTGCTTCCTAGCCATCACTGGCCTCGCTATCTGCTATCTTTTCTCGTCATCTTCTACATCGTCTGTAAACGAAATTAGAAAGCACAATGTTCTAGAAATGGTCGCAGGTGATGACACACTTGATGTGCGGCGGCACAAGTTCCTCCGGTCGCGTATGGGGAGGGACGAGCGTGAAGACATGATGTCCAGTATCATTAGGAATGGTGTGGATGACTACTGGGAGCGCTTTCAATATCCATAGTGCGTCGTTCATCCCGCTGGCTGCATAAGTATCGCTGATCTGCACAGCATGGTCGGCAAAGACACGGCAACGATGGATGCTCAGAGCGTCATGACCTCAATCGAGCAGCTTCTATCCCTCAACGGTTGGGTCGCCGCCCTGTGTCCGACTCTTACACGCCCTTTTGGTCAAAATACTCTCGACAGCGCATACGATGATCTCGCGAGCAAGGGTCGCTTGTATTATATCGCAATAGTTATCCATTCTGCCGACCACTTCCTCGTAGACCAACTTGCAGTCATCGTACAGCTCGCCAAGCGTCTCGGACCCTCAAACCTATTCGTGTCCATGCTCGACTATGATTCGACAGATTCAACAGAGACTCTCACTGATCTCTCTGAGGCTGTTCTTATTCTCCTCGGCGTGCCTTATCGCATCCGGCGGGTCCCTGGCATGACAGCTGATCCAGCTGAAGCATATTATCCTCTTGAAGAAGCCTACACACGGAACCTTGCCTTAGAGCCCCTTCAAGAGCTTTATGAACGCCGTCAAATTAAATTCCACCGTGCAATATGGCTGAAAGGGTTCACTTGTCCAAACGATATTCTCGAGACCATTAAGGTCAGCGAGGCGAACGACGCGGCGATGGTATGCGGGATGGATTGGGCAGAACACAACGGCTTTTTCATATTCTCGGATAGGTGAGTAGCGTCCTTAGACAGTTCTTGCTGCTAGCCGACCAGCTGTTGAGATGGCGAACGCGCGATATCAACGGCGACCAATTCCGTCAGTCGAAATCCTCTTCGAAGCCAGACGCCGTCCCTCCTCGCGACAAGAATGGCGCGGCGCGATACTCGCAATATTTACCCTTCCAAGTCTTTTGCTGCGAGGCCGGTACTCACGTCGTGGATCCAGCCCAGTCATACTATACGGGGATTACATACCGCGCTGGCACGGATTATCACAATCTGTCGTCATCAGATACCGCGGCGATCCGAGTTCCTGACGCGTCTTGCCTTGACAGTAGCCAAGCTTGGTTTTGTCGTGATCTTTGGCTTCATCAAGCTCGGGAGGGTATGTCTCATCCTGATGCGGAGGAAAATTCCGGACGCGTGCGGCGGAAGCGCGATCTCGCCGATGGCGCCTTCCGAAAGGATGCTCATCGGCAGGCTGCCGAGGGGGACCCCGACGCTAATGCTGGATCTGATTACGATGCGATGCCTGACTCAGATGTGGAGACCGAGGCTCCTTTGCCCTCAACGAAACTTTCTATTCCAAATTCTGCATTTCGTCCGGCGCGCATTCTCGTTAACCCGCGTTGTGTGACGACATATGCGGGTGTCAGCCACACTCAGCTCGCACGAGACCTGTTCGGTTCAGAGGAGCACATGAGTGGGCTTGATGGGGTTGCAAAGTATGTTTTGGAAGATTGGGAAGGGGCACCGGAGAGTTTTGTATGCCAAGAACAAAGGTGTGCGCTTAGTTCCTCTCATTAGCTCGTCTGATGAGTCTGGTATCATCTTGTGTTGCTTTAGACAAACAGGTGGACGAAAGGCAACTAAGACACAACGAAGACTAGGATTTTCTATCCATGATGAGCTGCAGAGTATTTAGGCCGAATGATGCTATTAGCTGTGATTACTTACCCCTAGTCAGAATCATGGCTATGTCAGGCTACAAATACTGATCAAAAGTAATGTGACCTGGAATACTATCACAGCCCATAGTAATTTAAGCCTTGCATAGTGGTAGATCATGTATATTTATGAAATGGCAATGATATCCATCTGCTGTGCTCATACGATGCTATGCCTGTTCACTCAAAATTATTAGAGAATATGTATGGAATATGGGAAATTATTTGCTTCTCCCACTGGGTCAAGAGTGATCCTGGCGTGCTCAGGCATTTGATGATTCAGTGTTTCAGGTAATTTATGCCCAGCATTGTCTCCAAGAAAACTGGTTGATTTTCACCTTATAAGGAAACTTGGGCACCTGCATAGGGTCAGCCCCTGGTCACGGGATGACCTTTCTTCAACCCTGAGGCCAGCCAGCCTCCAGCCCAGGCAAGCTAGGCTGAGTCTGATGAGTGTCCGAGTCTGGGCCTCTCAGATCTTTCTTAGGAAGGTTGAGATGCTGTGGGAGCTGCATGAGCATGGTCACATGACAGTGGGGTGCATGTGCAGGTTCAGGCTGCTCTGCGTTCCACAGCAGGGTGATATATGCAGGGCTTGGAGGGCCTAGCATATCATATGAGCTGCATGAATGTGGAGTGTCAAAGAGCTTTTTCTGAGCAAAAGGGGCTGAGTTGCACGTGATACAAGGCCGGGACGATGCGCTCACCAGTCATTGGAGCTGTCCGGGTTGCAAGGACCGAGACAGCTGGCAGGTCACCTGTGTACCGTCCTGCTGGTATCGGGTTGAGAAGATACAATGAACTGCCGTACATGCGGTCCACCCAGTCATTGAAGTTGTCGTGGTCTACTGGAAGATCGTTGTCGCTCCCATCGTCTGACTGAGCCTGCCGATGGGACATCCCGTCCGGCGCACAATGCCGTTCTGCCGGGACATGTTGCAGATCGAAGTGGAACAACTTGATGGCCGTCGCCTAGCGATGCATACTCGTGACAGGTATTGGGTCCAGATTATTGAGCATGTCCTTGATGTACTTAGTATCCACCTCCAGTGCAAGGTTGCGTACACCAATGAGCCAGATCTTGAGGGCCTGAAAGGCGTGGAACACTCTGTACAGCTCCAACTTGGGCTGAGAGAAGCGGGACTCACGTTCATTGAGCAGCAGTGACCCGAATCGTGCCACATGTCAGCGGTACAGTGGGTCAGGATCGTCCTGCACCAAGAGGAACCCTACGGCAGTAAGGGACGTGTCAACGGTCAACACAACCCAATTGCCGGACGTATAGTCGATGGGACAGAGCACGGTGGACGCCAAGAGCGCGTCCCGCAAGTCCACCAGCGAAGCTTGAGTGGCGTCTGTCCACTCAAACGGGATGCCCTTGCAAGTAAGGTTGATCAACGGGCTGGTGCACTTTGAGAAGTCCTTGATGAAGACTCGTCCCACCCCAACAACACCGAGAAATGCCTGGACCTCCGAGACACTCCGACATATTGACCACTTCTCCACCTTCACTAGCTGTCAGGGATTGTCCAGATTGCCCCTTGGAACTGCCATCCATGGTTCAGGTGAATGTGGAAGGTTACATTAAAGAGAAAGGAAGGGATAAAGCCAGGAGGAACAGGTACAGTGGGGATAATACAAGAGGACAAGCTAAAGACTGTGGGAACAGGTCTGCAAGCCTATAAGTAAACTAGTCAAACACACACAAATAATAGACATAGTGCAATCCTTGAACCGAGTCAATGGCTGTGAGTATGAGTAAGCAATACAGATAATGAACAGGTAAGCCATGTGTAGGGTGCCATCCTGTAACACTAGCAGACTCGGGTCCAGTAGCCGTCCTTCCAGGGTACAGAGGTGTCCCACCACGAGATACTTGCGCGCGCAGAGAATGGCCTTCTTCATGGAGAAGGTCCCGCCTGAGTACTTCATGTGCTGTACAACTTTGTTGAGGTTCTGGAAGTGTTCCCAGACGAAACGTCGGATGCCAGGATTCTCAGGGATCCACTTGTTGATCCCGTCGGTGAGCTTGTACGTAGAAGCCGGATCACATACCGGGACGTCATCTATGTATGGGACTGTCACGTCCGGAATCAACAGGTGCAGGATGTGGGTGACATCTTCGTGGAATATGGGCACGGAGTTCGTCCAGCCCATCGGAAGCATGACCAGACGTAGGACACCGAAGGGCATCTGAATGGACGTGTAGTCATGGGACCGCTCGTCAAGCAACCGCTCGTTGTATCCGACATATAAATCGAGGATCCCTCTGCACGACCGTCCAGCGAACGATTCGACTAGCTGCTCTGAGAACAGTGTGACCCCGCTTTGCGCTATGGTGACGTGGTTCAGCGGTTCCAAGCTGTGGACCAGCTGGAGACTCTTCCTGTCCTTCTTGGTGACGCAGAACCAACGGCCCCAGTAGGATGAGTTGGACGGCCCGTAGATGCCTGCCTTGATCTTAGACTGAATGATCTGACAGACCTGATTGTAGATTCCCGGTGGAATGCGGATGTTCTTCTTGACCCATGGCTTGTGCACGACCACGGGCATGTGCACAGGTGGAAAGAAATCCTCCCAGAACTTGCCCTGCTCCATGTCGTTACTTGCAAAGCCGGTGTTCTGTGTTACAGTTTGGCACCTCACTGACACCATCGACGCCACATCCTAACCACAGCACATGCCTCAATATCAGCCTAAAACGTATCGGACACCTCATCAAGTGCGCACTTCGACAAGCATGCACCACCCCGACAAGTGCACGCCTCGCCACGAGTGCGCGCCTCCCATAGAAGCGCCCTGTCAGCGCATATCTATAAGGGGCTGAAACCGAGTCAGCGACAATGACCAACCGGCATCAGTCATTACCTCGGCAATGACTCAGGCTTAGTCACGCTCCTATTGTTCTTCGCTTATGTAACTGTCTCACGCACAGACCATGTCTCAGTATATAAGGACCCTTCGTTTCCCTGTAATTCCCCAGCTCGTCCACTTGTACCACCAAGTGACTCGCAATACTACTGCTCTTCTCCCTCTTCCTCTCTCTGCCATCTCAATCCTTCGTGTCATCACTAAGTCCGTGCAGCCCGGGGGCTTTCGCTCGCTAAGTCCTGACATTCTGGAGGCATATGAAGTGGTGGAGCAGCTTGCGCTCCTCAGAAAGCAGAAAGCCCGGTGGATAATTTGCGTCGACGAGTCACATCTGCTCCTCCGTGTACCGTCCTGTTGGTTGGAAGTCGGGTGGCGCGGTTGGAAGCAGAGATAGTCACGAGTACATTCGCACGGGTACCCGTACTCGCAGCACAGGTACCTGTGACTCAGAAACCTATACTCGTACTCGTGCGAGTACTTTCTCACGGATGTACTCGTACCCGCAGACAAGTACCCGCACTCGCGACGAGTACCTGTGAGTAACCTGTCAATGCGGGTGCTTGCGGGTGCCTCCAGGTACCCGTGAGTAATTGGTCAGTACAGGTACTCACGAGTGCGGGTTACTTGTGAGTTACCTGTGTGCGAGTGCAGGTACCTGCACCAGCAAGTAACCCATGAGTTCCATTTATCTGAATCATTCACAGTGTCCAGAAACCTGCATGGATAACAATGCGATAGC